>VMDR010035640.1:0-10704 GCA_007922815.1 Macrotus californicus | reverse complement strand
ATAATAAATGATGGCTAAAAGACTACAGGGTACTATTTTTGGAATCGATGGCAACAGCTCTGTGGTTTCATTAATAAAACATACCCAGTTCATTGTAGAGAGACTTCCTCACCTCCCATTTTTCTCCAGGTGTCAGAGAAGAGCATTCATGGGACATGTGTTGGGGAGGTGAGGAAAGTGTGTGAAGTATTATAGCTCATGGTCTTGATTGCTAAAGAGTCAGTTGAATCTAACCTTTGTTCCTGATTTTCGTAGTGCAGAAATCTTACCTTTGGCTTAGAATGAGTCTATCTGAGTTGAAGATCAGATTTTTAAAATAAAGAATAAGACCTAAAAATGTTGTTCCTGCCAACATTAGATGAAAAATATTAAAAAGCCTATTTGAGCCTTTAAGCCCTGAATATTAGAAGAGATTTTCTTCCTTACAGATATACCCACATAGTTACAGAATATGCATTACAGAAGTGAAGGTTCAATGACATATTGTATCACAATCCTGTCCTAATAATCTGACCATTTTCATCAATCCCATCTTCCACAAAAGACTTGGATACATTTTCTAAAGCTTTCCTGTTTCCATTTATTTTCCATCAAAGTCAGTGCCCATTTTCTGGAAGATGGTGATAGGTTGTAAGAATGCTCTCTGTGGGAATGATTGAGCACTACGCCAAAGTTGATGATGTTTCTGCCTAACGCCCATATGTCTTAAGTTTCCCAAATGGACATATAAAACATAATATATTGGTGTTTCTTTCAAAAGCCTGAACTTGCAGAATATTTCTGGTAGTAAGCATCACAGGCCAGTACTCATTGCCATCCCAACTACTATAGGATATTTAAAGATCTGAAGTAGCAGATAAGTGGAGGGAAATAATGCTTACGTGGAGGATGCACAGTCAAAAAGAGGAAGAGAATAAAATAGATGTGAGGACATTGAGAATGAGCTGTGAGAGAGAAAGGAGGGAAGTAATAAAGATTTCTATTTGCTTTTCATCACTCAGTATTTTTGAAAACACCAGTATACTGTGTCAAGTGCTGAGCTCCTTCTGCTGGAAATCAAAAGATAAATACAAATAAATTATCATGTAAGGTGAAGAAAGATATTTATTTAAAAAAGAAAGGCAGGGATAGAAGAAAGTGGTGATTGTAAAGTAGTAAAATTGAAAGATACAAGTGGTTTGAGGGACAGAGAGAGATGTATGATGAGAGACCAGAAATCAAGAAAAGAGGAAGAGGGAGCTCTGAAAGAAGCAACAGATAGAAAAATTAGAAAGGGACAGAGGCACTATGACAGCTGGGAACAGCTTGAAAAAGGTCACGTATGCCCTCTGGGCTCCCAGCTAGGCAAAAGCTATACTGGATTGTCAGAGCAGATAAACAAGGGAGAGTGGGATTGAATACAATTTACTATTTGCTTGTCACCTGGGAAGGGAACCCAGATGAACTGCACATCCCTCTCAGGTTGTGAGGACCTAGAAGGGTACACAACTTGACCTCATTAACAAACAGCAGATGGAGGAGGACACCCCAATATTCAATCTTCCCTAGGAGATGAAGGCCTCATACTGCGTTGGCTACATTCTGGCAATAGGGACTTTGCTTTTCTTCCTAGTGGAATTTGTGTGCTGGATTCTGGTTAACCATGGAAGTGACATTCTTTAAAAAGTACAAGAGTTTCCAACCTGAAATATTTGGTGCTTCAAATTATGAAAACACAAAACAACACCACCACCACATTATCTCCCTGAGTGTGGACTTCTTTCTGGAGAGGTAACTCCCTTTAGGTAGAAAGTAGTCTGTGAAAATGTGAATGCAGTGAGCAAGAAAACTTTGATTACAAATTTTCCTCATCTTAGTCAGAAAGCAGCACATTTAAATGAAGTCTTGGATAAGGAGAAAATGCACAGATGTGTGGAAATCAACAACAGAGGGTGACATTCAATATAGTTAAATTGTTTTCCTTTTACTTCAGATGCTCAGTGCCTTTATGGTTCCCACACATTGTGGGGGGGAAAAATCTCATCTTAGAGTGAACCGTGAATTTCCCAGATAGGAGGCCTGCCTGTGTAAGTGGGTCTGCCTCATCTGGTCTAGACTGTTCTTAAGAGGAATATAATTTAGCTTCATTGTTTTAAACTTGGTTACCTTGGCAGTGTGCCTGGTGCTATTGCTGTTGCTCAGACCACCAATATTTGATGGGATATACATATCCCTTCTAAAAGCCTGTGACATACGGCCCATTGTCTTGGAAAGGGATAATGGGCTGGAAATAGGTATTAATTGTTCCACAAAGCGAATGCCCTTGAATTTATCAAAATCAGAGTAAAACATGGCCATCTGATTATGAGGATATATGATAAAACTCTTTTCCATGCTGGTTCTGGGTTTTTGTGAAAGGTAGGCTGGGAGTTGGAGAGATGATGGGATTATGAGGCTTTGAAAACAGGTTGGGGGGAGTCTAGAGCTTTGTATTTTATTCAGTATTTTATTTAAGCGATGGTCTGTAGATCCCCTAATCTGTATGCAGCCTACAATTTGACAACAAACAGGAAACTCTGTTTAACTAGGCTGCCGTCTTCACCCCGTGCCCAGGAGACACCAAGAATGCCTGCTATTTTCTGGATTTGAAGTCACCAGATGCTCCCAATGGAGCAAGGAGAGTGATGGGCAGCGAGTGCTGTCATTGTGGAACTATCATTCCACTGGGTGTTTCGTGTGTTCAACGGTGTCTATGTGCTCTCAGCTCAATGACAGCACAGTGTACTGGAGTCAGAAAAATCAAATCAGTTCCTCTTCCTTCCTTCTAAGAGGGCCAGTATTTCACCGGTCCTACACACACAGTAGCCAGATAGGTACCAATGTTGTAAAGGATGTAAAAAGGTTTTCTTTTAAGTATCATTTGTGTAAGATAAAAGAAAGAGAGGAAATTAAGAAGAAAATGTGAGTCCCTTACTTGGTTATGTGCAGACTGGAGGAAAAAACTACAGGTTTCATACAAGATAGCACTTATCTCTACAGGGCATCAAACATTTTAAGGAAATTGGTAAAAAAAAAATCTGAAAATTGTTCAAATGGGCATTCGGGGATGCTCTAATGTTCAGGACTGTAAATAAACTGTACAGAATTGGAATGATAAAGCCAAAATGACTGCCCCCTTCCTTTGAATCTGGCTTATCTGCTGGTGAGAGACAGATTTGCCACTGTTCTTCTTTTCATGAGGGTGGAAACTGCCTAATTTCCTTTATCGGAGGTGCATCTAAGATGACTACTCAGGGGAACAGCTCATTCAGCCTTCGGTTTTCTAATTTAAATGATGCACGGGCCAGTGCCGCTTCCCTTACATCCGCTCCCTTTTGGAACTGGCTCCTTATATTTCTACTACAGAAATGGAGATGCAGACACACTTTCTGCTGAGGGAAGCGCTAGTTTCCTGTTTCCCTGGACTTCGAAACTTGCGAGTTTTATATTCTCTTGGCTTTTCGAAAAAGTTACAAGTTCATTGGGATGCGAGGAGGGGAAAGATAAATGCAGGAAGCAAAGAGAAATGTAGAAAGGAAGAAAGAAAAAGTGCTTGGTGACAATAGCAAACAGCAGTGAGAAAAGTGAAGAAATCTGCAGCTGCCATCGAATGGAAGAGGCAGAAGTCCACAGAACTGTTATACGAATAGAGAGAAATGGGTAGAGACGAGGGCAAAGGAAGGGGGGGGGAAGACAACTGGAAATAAAAAGCAAGTTGAGACAAGTGAATGAGCCTAGGCAAGAAACCCATTCAGAGGACCAAAAGTGAGTGAGAAAAAAGAAAAAGATGCTGTAAAAGGTGGTCCTAAACATAGTTCCATGGATTTTCAAAAATCAGTTAAATAAAAGAGTTTACTGTTGGGGAGCAATTCCAATCAATAGTAAGAAACAATAGAAAATAAACTAGATTAACCTGCAAAGAGCAATGCAAAAGTAGCTGCAAATAAAGAGTAGCAAAATAATATAAACTGACCTTTCTCCATTCACCGCCCCCCACTCTATTTCACGTCCTGATTTTCAACACATGGAATACATATTTTGATTCATTTTTTGTACATTTAAATACAAGTTTGTGTACAGAAGAAAAAGAAATGTTTAGAAACATTCATCTATCTTAGGAAAACACCAATTTTAGCTCCTATTTAAAATTTCACATGTATGAGGTCTCTTGACAGTTATTTAACTCATGATGACAAGTTACAAACTTCAAAAAAGAAACAAAGACTGCAGGTTTATTTATTCTATATGACACATACTCTTCATAAAGAGTAAGTATTTATGGAAACTCATTCCTTTGCTTTTGTTTACCTGCCACTCAAGCTTGTCTTTCTGTAATGGACTGTAATGTCAAAAAGCCACAGCTTTATTAATTTGATGCTAGTTGATTTGGTGAAGAAAGCCTGCAAGGGGAGGAAGCTGTTTTATATAAGCATCAAGTCTGAAACGCCAGCCTATCCATGTTAATCCTGAGAGAGGTCTTTGGCTCTATCGGCAGCACCCCTGGCTCTCCTGGGTCTTAGAAACACACTGTCTTGTTTCTGGTCAACATCGAGTGTCACTCAGATGTGACCAACATCCTTACTCCTCTGGGGACTGTAGTTTTGGTTCACTAACAAGACAGGAAGTTGATCAAAGAGGGAGAGAGCTCAGCCCTGGGTTATAAACTGTTTCCTGGAATTGTGTCTTTCTTCCATTGGTCCTTCAAGCCAGCGTGGCAGCAGCTGGGATCTCTGGAGCTCCTGCAGTCTTTCTCTTTTTCCTTGACATGTCACTTAAGCAAAGATAGGCTCCTCCAGGTGAGGCAGGAAGAGGTATACTTCCCTCTGAGGATCACTTGCAGTTACAACCACAGTTGAAACAGTGCACTATTATACCCATTATTGTCTCCATGAAGCACTTTTCTTCTTTGGTAACTAGAGTGTCTCCCCAAGAAAATATACCATCATCCATTTATATGTGGTGTTCTATAGATAAAGAGCTATATGTAGTATTTGATTTACTCATGTATTAGCCACACCCACCCCACCAAAACTTTTCCATTCCTACGAGGAAACTATGGGTGTATATACAACTGTATGTGTTTGTATATAAATAATAAGCATTTGCTTGAACGCATAACCCTGAAAGGAATTGTGGCACGTGGAGACCACTGGCTTCTCTAGGTAAATGTGTAAAATTTACTCAAATAAGCTAGACTCTTCATCTGGAAATGGAATGAATAATACCACTCATATTATACCTCAGTAAAAAGGTCTGGCACTGCTCATGAGATGGCAGCTCTTCATGCCATTGATAGCTGAGCCTGCTTTAGGGTAGAGCTGTTTTCTCAACAGAGTATTCTGTCTGAGTTTCACAAACAGACATGTCTAGTACCCTGGCCTTTTTCAGGAACCTTTGGCTGCACAATCCCCCATGCCTGCTCAAATGGCTCCCCCTTTTTTTTATTTTTTTAAATATATCTTATTGATTATGCTATTACACTTGTCCCATTTTCCCCCCTCTATTCTCATCTGTCCTCCACCCCCCTGCCATCCGCATTCCTCCCCCTTAGTTCATGTCCATGGGCCGTACATATAAGTACTTTGGCTTCTACATTTTCTGTATTATTCTTAACCTCCCCCTGTCTATTTTGTACCTACCATTTATGCTTCCCTGTACCTTTTCCCCCATTCTCTCCTGCCTCCCTACTGATGCTCCTTCTTATTCCACATTGTCAGCTTCTCTAAGATGGTTAGAGAAAAGCACAAGGACCCAAAATAAGGTGCCTAGACTCCCCATTCTCACCTTATTTAAACCTGGCACACATCAAAGAAACACAACCTAGGCCATATGGAGCAATTTCTCTGAAAAAGAAGAGAAATCATTGGCATTTTTAAAGTTAATGTTTTGGGGATTTTTAGGGATAGAGGAATGACAGTCTATTACCTAACCTAGCTTTTGAAGGGTATTATGAAATGGAGGAATGCAAATTAACAACCAGTTAAGGGATGGAAATGTCTTGGATTGATCAAAGCAAAAGTAGGAAAGAAACTTCTAAAGATAGTCAAGGAAGGAGGTGGCTACAAGAATGTGGCAGGCTTGGATCAGGACTCAAGTCAACCTGAGTGACATACACAGGCAGATCTTAATAGGATTGGATTCAAAATTTTCCCATAACTGAAATTTTGAATGTGTATGCATGCTATATGCTAACTTTCAAATCAGAAAGCTGGTTTGGGGGGAATGTGGGGACATCATGTGGTGTAATAACACAGCCACGCCACACACACATACCACCACCACCACCATGCAGTGACAATTGGAGAGCTAAATGCATAATAAGCGGGCCAAATTTGAAAATGTGGAATAACAATGTAAAAAACATGAAGACACTTTGCAGATAAGCACTATATCAACTTCACAAGGGCCTGGAAGCTTGTCTTCTCTCATGTGCCTTGTAATTTATTCTTTACATTCTCCTATATTATAGAAGTATATAAAGTGTTTGGAAGATATACAATTTGTATGAAAGAGGCTATAGAAAAGAAAGATGATTCATCCTAAACATATATAACCTGCAACCTTTTCTTCTTTTCCATCATGTCACAAAGGAGGAAAGTGAGCCTTACCTGATATACGGTATTGGGCTTAAAAGTCAATGAGAATGGTTCACAGGGATCAGCAGCCGATTTATGCTTGTAGGTTGTGTATTAATTTGAAAAATATTTTCAAATGGTTTATGGTGAGCAGTCTCAAATCAATTGCAATACCATTATTATTAGAAAAAAAAAACAAAAGACTGAATTGCGTCTCTTCTGAAGGTTAAGCTGAAGATATACCTGCCTGTTTGTTTCTGTGGTCCTGCCTTTTTAAAATGTTAAAGGGTGAGCCCTAAAAGGCAGACAGAGTAAAGGGGGCAGTGAGCAGATCTTCCCTCCTCCCCAAGGTCACATTCCTCCTTAATGACTCTCCTCTTCAGGTTCCAATATAGAGTGCTGGTGTGAAATGGCCTCAGTGTGGTCTGAACTTGGAACTTTTTCTAATTAAATTTTGAAGTGTATAGTGTGTTTTCATTTTGGTTTTTTAATTTTATAGGTCTCATTTGTGTCATTACTATGGATTTCTTAAACCCTTGCTTTGGTTATTAATTTCTCAAATTGTCCCTGGCCCAGTTGTTATGCTTTGATCTACACATACAGAGAGGAGAATTGGAGAAATTATCCAGAGAATTTAAGTTCAAGTATCAAGACTGTCTGAAAAAGCCTCCATTGGAGATAAAGTATTTGGTTTACATAAACTGCTTGTGTGATGCCTTGACCCTCCACTTCTGTGAGGGCAAT
Source organism: Macrotus californicus (assembly GCA_007922815.1). Taxonomy (NCBI): domain Eukaryota; kingdom Metazoa; phylum Chordata; class Mammalia; order Chiroptera; family Phyllostomidae; genus Macrotus; species Macrotus californicus. Next base: position 3,367 of record VMDR010035640.1, on the reverse strand, counting down.
CATACCCTTAAACTTCAGAGAACTGACTCTCCTTCTAATGATTTAGAGGATATTTGGGAGTGGGGGATTTACAGTTATAAGATTGTAACTCATAATTTCAATATGAAAGAAACCCTGTCATGTCAGGAAGGTCAGTCATATCTATTGAGCAGTTTCCTGTGTAATCCAAAAGAAACCTTCATAGATCAGTTCTCATTTAGCTCTTCCATATAATATGGGGTAGGGGTGAGGCAGTAGGTGAGTTACCCCGCTGATATAAATCTTCAGAGGGCCTCTCTTCATAATTTATGACAAACAGGATCCTATATCCATGGGCCCAAATAGTGCACTGAATATTGCTTATGAAATTCTGTTTGCTACGATGTATTAAATGAATTTGCATTTGAATTTTCTGCTAGCTTAAAGAGGCCAGGTTAACAAATCCTGTGGAAGAACTATAGCAGAAACCTGGAACACTGAAGCATCCTTTATCTCATGGTGTCTCTGGGTCAATTCTTGTTTTTAGTTGAACATCAGGAACACCACTGCCTATCGTCTCTGATGGGGGAACAATGTTTCATTTTTTTGAGGAAGTTAGGACTTTCCTCAACTTACATATTGATCTGGGAGTGAGCCTCTTTTCCCAATATACCCTGTCCCCATGACCTCTTTTACAGAGTGGATTTTCTATGACTTGTTGAGAGAAGAACTAATAATGGGCCTGGGATAGTGAGGCTCCTGGATGAGGTGTACCTTTTAAGGTGTCTTGAAAAACCATAAAAAAGAAATCTTTGGAAGTAACATCTCAATGTAGTCAGAGGCTAGGAGCACAGGTAAGAAGTGGGGATGCAGGTAATATGTAATTATGTTATTTGATAGAGGTGGTTATCATTGGAGGACACAGGTAAAACTCTTACTTGAAAATTAATAAGCCTGTGTATATTAACTCAGTAATATTGCCTAGCCTCTACAAGGATAAAATGTTGTTCAAAAATTGTAAAGAAGTTTGTAGTAAGAAACATTAAACATTTCATTCAGGTTGATGCAGAGAAAAAAATCTATACTAAAATTGTTTGAGGTACTAATTTAACTAAGTCATACTACTATCCTTCATTAACTTCCATTATCTTTTTCTGAAAGAGGTCAGGTCTCCTTTATATAAACTATATGCTATATAATGTTAACACTTTAAACTGCTATATTACCAAAAATCCGCCTACCCACAGTGCAACTAGCATAGGTCAAAAGACAATTAAGATTAGTGAGTCATATGTTGGCAGAACCCATAACACCCTCTCCTGAGTACTAGAAAGTTAATTAGATAATGCCAGTGCATTTATCAGAGGCCTTCAGCACAAAATGCACAGTACACTTGCTCACTTGCAAACGGGGGGCTCTCCTATTTCTCTTCCTCCATGATGGCTTTAGGAACTTTTTGGTCCAAAAGGTGGATACTAATAATAGACACAATCAAGTCCCTCTAATTGACCCCCAGGCACTCTGCTGGATGTTGGGGATACAAAGATGATTAAGATGCAGCTTCTGACTTCTGGCCAAGATGGAGGTGTAGGTAGACACCCTGTGACTCCTCACACACCCAAAAGAAGGACAATAAGAAATTTAAAAACAAAAAACAATCAGAACTGGCAGAAAATTGAACTGTATGGAAGTGCGACAACCAAGGAGTTAAAGAAGAAACATTCATCCAGACCAGTAGGAGGGGCGGAGATAGTCAGCCTGGCAGAGAGGACTGGTGGCAAAGCAGTGGCTGGCAGACTGGGTGAAGCAGTGGCTTGCAGACAGGGCAGTCCCACATTTGTGTGCAGATAAACCAGGAGAAGCAAGTAGGGAGTGAGATAGACCACACAACCCAGGGCCCCAGCATGGGGAAATAAAGCCTCAAAGCCTCTCACTGAAAACATCTGTGGGAGTTGAGGGAGGGGGGGAAACTCCCAGCCTCACAGGAGAGTTTGCTGGAGAGACCCAAATGGTCCTAGAACATACACAAGCCCACCAACTGGAAATCAGCACCAGAAGGGCCCAATTTGATTGTGGGTAGATGGGGAAGTGACTGAAAATCGGCAGAGAGCAGAGCAAGTGACACTATTCCCTCTTGGACCCCTCCCCCACATACAGCATCATAATGCAGTGACATGGGTTGCCCTGCCCTGGTGAACACCTAAGGCTCCACCCCTTACTACATAACAGGTAGGTCAAGACAAAAAAAAAAAATGGCCCAAATGAAAGAACAGTTCAAAGCTCCAAAAAAAAATACAACTAGGAGACGAAGAGTTAGCCAACCTATCAGATACACAGTTCAAAACACTGGTTATTAGGATGCTTCAGGAACTCACTGGGTACTTCAACAGCATAAAAAAGACCCAGGCAGCAATTAAAGTTGAATTATGTGAAATAAAGAAAAATCTACAGGGAACCAACAATGATGGGAAGGAAACCAGAACTCAAATGAATGGTTTGGAGGAGAAGGAAGAAAGAAACATTCAACTAGAACAGAATGAAGTAACAAGAATTCAAAAAAAATGAGGAAAGGCTTAGGAACCTCTAGGACATCTTTAAAAGTTCCGACATCTGAATCATAGGGGTGCTAGAAGAAGAAGAGGAAGAGCAAGAAATGGAAAACTTATTTGAACAAATAATGAAGGAGAACTTCCCCAATATGGTAAAGGAAATAGACTTTCAGGAAGTCCAGGAAGCTCAGAGAGTTCCAAAGAAGTTGGACCCAAGGAGGAATACATCAAGGCACATGAAAATTACATCACCCAAAATTAAAGATAAGGAGAGAATCTTAAAAGCAGCAAGAGAAAAGGAGACAGTTACCTACAAAGGAATTCCCAGAAGACTATCAGCTGATTTCTCAAAAGAAACCTTGCAGGCAAGAAGGGGCTGGAAAGATATATTTGAAGTCATGTAAGGCAAGGATCTTCATTCAAGATGACTCTATCCAGCAAAGCTATCATTTAGAAGGGCAGATGAAGTACTTCCCAGATAAGGTCAAGTTAAAGAAGTTCATCATCACCAAGTCCTTATTATATGAAATGTTAAAGGGACTTCTCTAAAAAAAAAGAGGGGGAAGATCAAAACTATGAACAGTAAAATGACAACAAACTCACAGCTATTAACAACGGAACCTAAAAAAAAAATAGACAAACTAAACAAACAACTAGAACAGGAACAGAATCCCAGAAATGGAGATCACATGGAGGGTTATCAGTGGGGGAATGGTGGGGGGAGAGAAGGGGAAAAGGTACAGAGAATAAGAAGCATAAATGATAGGTAGGAAATAGACAGGGGGAGGTTAAGAACAATATAGGAAATGTAGAAGCCAAAGAACTTATATGTACAACCCATGGACATCAGCTAAGGTGGG
>VMDR010035639.1:0-10708 GCA_007922815.1 Macrotus californicus | reverse complement strand
TTGACCTTATCTGGGAAGCACTTTATCTGCCCTTCCATTCTAAATGAAAGCTTTGCTGGATAGAGTAATTTTGGATGTAGGTCCTTGCCTTTCATGACTTGGAATACTTCTTGCCAGCCCCTTCTCGCCTGTAAGGTTTCTTTTGAGAAATCAGCTGATAGTCTGATGGGCTCTCCTTTGTAGGTTACTGTCTCCTTTTCTCTTGCTGCTTTTAAGATTCTCTCTTTATCTTTCATCTTGGGTAATGTAATTATGATGTGCCTTGGTGTGTCTTATATGATTGGTGGTGGGTAGGAGAAAGGCTTTCTTGAAAAAAAGAATACAAAAATGATGACTTATAAAATTATGTTTAAAAATGTGCAGTTATTTGCCCTGGTTGGTGTGGCTCAGTGGATTGAGCGCCAGCCTGCAAACTGAAAGGTCAGTGGTTCGATTCCAGGTCAGGGCACTTGCCTGGGTTGCAGGCCAGGTCCCCAGTTGGGGGCATGCGAGAGGCAACACATTGATTTCTCTTGCACATCAGTGTTTTCCTCCCTCTTTTTCTCCCTCCCTTCCCCTGTCTCTAAAAATAAATACAAATAAAATCTTTGTTAAAAAGTGTACAATTATTTACAGAATGAGAAAATTAAATTTAAAAATAAAAATTTTAAAGTTGATAAATTCCATAAATATCACAAAATAAGGAATACAATGTAACTTTTTAATAAGTAACAGCCATACAACACTTTTGCCTACAATTTTTGGCTATGTGCTCTATATTCACCTCTTCCTATGAGAACTTTTCCTATAAATATAAAGATTAATACAGCTCTTCATCTAGATGGCCATTGATGTTTTATTATTGATAGTTCAGAAAAAAATCCTTTCAGCTTCATAGCTCACTATTTATTCATAATGTCATGTAAATAGTAAGCAGTGTTGAATTTAGAAAAATCCTTATCGAATGTTTTTCATACATGATTATAAATTTTTTGGTATGTCAAGGTTCTTTGGAAAATGACTAGTCTTAAATTATCTTTGAAATAATGAATCTCATGAACTAGTTTATCTTCAATGTCCTTGAAGTGGTATAATATGACTTTTATGTTATATTCAGTGATGTTGGTAGTTTTTGTCAAATCTGCAAGAAACTCAAATATTTCTCCAATGTATTCAAACAATTAACTCCTCTTCACTGAATGGCTTATGAAATAATCTAGGAGCTCTCATCGAAAATGTGTCTCTCTTAATTTACTTGAGGTCATATGAAAAAACATCATTAAAATTTGTTTATGCCAAAATCATTTCTGTTGCTTAAAATGCTCGTCTTTATTGCTTTTATTCTTTTAATTTTTTAAAATTCATACACATCCAAATCGTTAGTCTTTAATTCCTTAATTGTGTTATTGAAACTTTCTAAAATGTCTTTCTAAATGGCAGTTATAATGGTGTATTCCCAACTCATCTTTCCCTTACTCAGATCCCCCCAGTGCTTGTGATTGCTCCAATGGCATACTGACGTCAGAAGTGTAAGAGAGGAGAAATCAGAGTAGAAAAAGACAGAATTTTTTAACCAATCACTATTAAACTATCTTACTTTTGCCAGGGGCCCTCCAAGAACTTTAGAAAGGGGTCCTGAGTGAGGGCTTCTGAGACTTAAACATCATTTGATTCGCAGTAACTCTGCTTATGTTTGTATCCTTAACTTTCTCCGTGAAGTGCGAGGCAAGACACACAGCTGCTGAGAGGTCACCGGGAAGTCTATACAGAATAGTGAGGATCTAGAACAGTCCTGGAGGAACTGAGGGCCTGGTGTTTAGCAACCTGTGCATGGGAATGATGACTGAGTGTTTTCGGGGTAATTACAACTAAATGAGCAGAGGTAAAGGGAGTTAGAGTATTGGTAAACATCCTCTGTGTGGAAACATCCTCTGTATAGAAGAATCCTCTATATAGAAGCATCCTATGCACACACACACAAACACACAAATACTAGGACTAATAAGTGGGTTTGTCAAGGTCACGTGCATACATGATCCATACGCAAAAATCTATTTTATGTCTGCATAACAGCAATGGCCATTCCCCATAATTGCATTTAAAAAATCCCTCTGATATAACAACAAAGAGAATAAAATACTTAGAAATAAATTTAGTAAAAGGAGTGCAGACTAGTATACTATAAACAAAACATTTCTCACAGAACTGAAGATCTCAATGGAAAGACTTACCATGTTCACAAGTTGAATAATTCAATATTCTCAAGATGGTGATTTTCCCCAAATTGCTCTACAGATTCAACGCTGTACCTATTAAAATCCTGGCAGGCTGTTTTGCAGGAATTAACAAATTGATCCTAAAATGCATATGGAAATGCAAGCGACCAGAATAGCCAAAACAATCTTGAAAATAAAAAAATTTGGAGGCCTTATATTTCTTAATTTCAAAATTTACTAAAAATGACAGTATTTGAGAGAGAGTGGTACTGACATAAGAATAGACGTATAAATTAACAGAATAGAACAGAGCCCAGAAATAATTCTCTGCATTCATGATGTATTGGTTTTAGGTAAAGGCACCAAGGCAATTCAATAAGGAAAGAATAGTCCTTTAAACAAATGATGCCAGAACAATTGAACATCTGCACAAAAGATGAACTTAGATCCTCATCACACATCATTCATAAAAGTTAACTCAAAATGGATCTCAGACCTAAATGTAAGAGCTAAAACTATAGAATTTTTAGAAAAAACTACAGGAGAAAATCTTTGTGACCATTGGTTAGTCACAGTTCTTAGATACATTATCAAAAGCATAATCCATTAAAGAAAACATTAATAAATTTTATTTATTTATTTTTAAAATTATTTTATTATTGTTCAATTCCAGTTGTCTGCATTTCCCCCCGACTACGCCCCCCACCCCAGCCAAACTCACCTCCCTCCCTTGTTTCCACCCTCCCCCTTGGTTATGTCCATGTGTCCTTTATAGTGTTTCCTGAAAACCCTTCCCCCTATTGTCCCCTCCTCCCTCCCCTCTGGCTATTGTTAGATTGTTCTTAATTTCAGTGTCTCTGGTTATATTTTGTTTGCTTTTTTCTTTTGTTGATTATGTTCCAGTTAAAGGTGAGATCATAGGGTATTTGTCCCTCACTGCCTGGCTTATTTCACTCAGCATGATAAATTTTATTTCATTAAAAATAACAACTTTTGCTCACCAAAAGAGAGTGTTATAAAAATGAAAACATAACCCACAGACTGGAAAAAATATTTGCAAATCATATTTAAAATAAAGGACTTTACCCAAAACAGAGAAGAACTCTTACAATTCTATAATAAAAAAAAAACAATAAAAAAGTAGGCAAAATATTTTATTGGATATTTCATCAAATAACCATGCAAATGGTTAATAAGCACACAAAAAGGTGCTCAACATCATCAGTTGTTGGCAAACACAGACAACGTGGGATACCATGTCACACCAACTGGAACAGCTATAATAAAAAAGGGACAAGAAGAAGTGCTATCAAGAATTCAGAGAACCAATAATCCTCATTCCTTGTAGCAATATAAAATGGTGCGGCCACATGTAAAATAGTTGGACAGTTTCTTAAAACCTGAAATTAAATTTACCATGTGATTCGGTAATGCCACACTTAGGGATTTACTCAAAGAAATGAAACATACATCCACACAAAGACATGTTAGTGGATGCTGAGAGGAGCATTATTCATAAGTGTCAAGTGGAAACCATCTAAAAGTCCATCAACTGGTAAATGAATGAGTAAAAGGCAGTGCATCCACACAACAGAAACTATTAAGCAATAAGAAGAAACAAAGTGCCGATGCATGAGACAACAGGAATGAACCTCAAAAACACAGTGGTAGAAGCCATCAGTACGATTATATGAAAGACCACATATCACATGATTCCATATATCTGAGATGTCTAGAAAAATGCAAATCTATAAAACAGAAAGAAGGTTGCCCAGGACCGGTGCTAAGTGGAGAGAGTAAATGCAAACAGCATGAAGATCTTTGTGGATGACACAAATGTTCTAATGTTGGATGTGGTGGTAAAGGCTGCATCACTCAGTAAGTTTACTAAAAATCATTGCATTGCCACTCAAAATGGGTGGATTTCATAGTATGTAATTATGTGTCAATAAAGCTGTTATTTTTTAATGTCAGGAGATGTAACTAGGGGATCAAGGCTAGATAACAAAGTAAAGCCAGAAACTGGTTGGGAAAAATCAAAGAAAATTTTGGAAGCTTTAATGAGGCTGAAGAGTTGAAGTGAAAGTAAGAGAGCTAGGAGGAGAAATTTTGAGGAGTTGGCACGGAAAATTTCAGGGATGAGAGAGTGTAGATAGATTTACAAATAAGAATAATTAAAGGATAAGTTCTTAATATTTCAAACAGTTTATGAATGATTTACAATAGGAAACTTCTCAAAGTGAATATAGACTACTTGGCAGACTTAAGCCAAAGCTTACAGGAGCCAATCCTGCATACAGACCATCGTGACTAAAATGGAGAGTTGGGTTCACCTAGGTGGTATCCTGATGGTTCAATACCAGATTTCTAGGAAACAGCAGATATTTCTGAAGACAAAGATGGTCATGTTTTGTGAGTAGACTCATTCATTTATTCAAAGATTATTTATTGCCCTGGCTGGTGTGGCTCAGTGGATTGAGCACCGGCCTGCAAACCAAAACATCACTGGTTCAATTCCCAGTCAGGGCACATGCCTGGGTTGCAGGCCAGGTTCCCATTTGGAGGCGCACGAGAGGCAACCCAGGCATGTGCCCTGACTGGGAATTGAACCGGCGATCTTTTGGTTTGCAGGCCGGTGCTCAATCCACTGAGCCACATCAGCCAGTGCTTAATTCCCTTTTTATATTTAGAAAAGAAAAATGTACTTTCTAGTTTCTTTAGAACATTGGGTTTTGCCTTTAGGTATTATAAACTCTCCAAAGTTTATATAAAAGCAGAATTAACACCATTTATGCTGGAGATTTCTAAATTTAGCAGCTTTATTACTATATTTAGAAAGTTTCCCTATTCTATTATTTTTTTTGTGCCAGGGGATCAAAATACACCCAGAAATACTGGTCAAGAGGAAAATGTATTAGTTACTGTGTTTTCAATCTAAATGTCACTGCAAAATAAGAACATGTTTGTCTAATTTAAATTTTATTGGTAAAACTATTCAGTTGTGATAATGGTTTTAAAAAAGTGCAGTTATTTCCATATTTTTCAACCACACCAAATATAGAAATCTACTACACTGTATTTGAATATTTATAAAGCTATGAAATGTATCATTTCAATCTTTATAATTTCCAATTATTTAAAGATAATCTTACCTGCAGACTTGTGATTGTCTCTGTTTAATTTTTAACTGCTGTTGCAAATGACTCAGTTCTTTCTGTACTCTTTGAAATTCATTTTGCTGACTTTTTAACTGCATGCTTTCAGCTTCAATTCTAAAAATATAAACAAATAACATCCATTACAAGCCTAAATATTCTCTCATAAGTACTCTCTTAAATTAATATTTAAATACACTTTTAATAAAAAATAAATGAAAGATGAAAACTATGCATCTCTATATCTGCTAAATGAGCATACAGAAACAGTATGGAAGACACATGTCAAACATCCATCACCCTGGGGAGGGCAGCAGAACTGATGGGCAGGGGAAAGGCAAAGAACTGATGGAGGCAAGACTTTTACTTTCTATCTTTTGTACTGTTTGGATTTTTACAATGAACACATATTTTTACTTGAAATACTAATTCAAATGTAACTAAAGAAATATCTGTTGACTTTTATTAGAGTAAGATATGTACATAATTTGAAATGTCAAATATTATTGAATTAAAATAGTTATAAGAAAAAATAGTTAATCATTCACCTTTGCCTCAATTCCCACTGCCCAAACCTACTGTACTTTCCATTTTTTTTTCTGTTTATAGTATTTACCTCTATATTACTAAATAACATGCTTGTACTATTATTAATATTTCATTTGAGATATTATCTGGTGAATTACAAGTCAGTTCAGATCTGGTTATGCTACATATAACTGAGACCTGAATACAATGGCTTAAGATAGGAGGGTATATTGCATGAAACAAATGTACTGGTAGCCGGTCTAATGATGGTAGGACAGCTCTATAGTGCCATCAGGGCCTCAGGGTTCCTCCAATTCTCTGTTCTACACTTTTGGTGTGTGTTTTATTTTCACAGACCATGATAATGGCAGAAATACCACCAATTACTTCTCCATTCCAGACTAGCAGCAGGAGGAGAATAATGGCTCACTCTGTGCCTTTTAAGGAGATTTCCTGGAAGTGTCATTGAATACTTCTGCTAAACTTAGACATAGGTCAATACCTTGTTGCAAGTGAAGCTGGGAAATGTAGTCTTTTAACTGGAAAGATTAGTCCCCAGACATGCACATATTCCCACATTCTATTACTCAGGAGGAAGGGAGAATGAACACTAGGGTAGGCAGCCAGCAGCCTCTACCACAACCCTAAAAAAGGCCAACATTCCTACACATATCCACAGACCAACACATACACACAGCATTCTCCCCTCATCCTCCCAATATAAATCAATCTTTTAATTTAGTAATTACATTATTCTTCACTAATGAGCCACACATTATACCATTATCACACTTCTGTCCTTGTACAACTATTTTTGTTGTCCCTGGATTTAAAACCATCTCCTTTCTTCTTTCTTAGTTTTCTGTGTACCTATCACTGATACTTCTGAACCTGACAGGTACAGTGTTTCTCTCTCAGTACCTTCCCACACAGCAGATAATCCTTCCTGCTCATTTCTTTTCCAGGAGACAGCTTTCCTGAAGCGCTCCATCCCCCCGCTTCAGTCTTGGTTATGCTCTGGTTTGACTATGCAACTGTCACCCCAGAACTCCCCTTCCTTATCACCCCAGGTACTGCCCCAGCCCTTCCCTGTGGGGCCTGTGTTCTGGTCCTGAAGTCCTTTTCAGTTGGTCCCTCTGAGCGGAGTAGGTCCTTCAGGACCTTTTCGTGCCTGGGAAGTAAATCTGAGACCTTGAATATCTGGAATTGTCTTTATTTTATCTCAGACTGGACACTTTGGCTGGATTTAGAACCACAAGTGAGAAAAGTATTCTTCAATAGAAAATTAGGGCACTGTTCTACTGTGTTCCTAACTTCCAGAGGTGTTTCTGAGAAGTCCAATGTCATTTTAATTCCTGTTCCTTTGTATGATACATGGTAGGCCCTCCCCACACCATGGCCCCCCTCAATTTAGAAGCTTTAAAAATTTTTCTATTTTACTTTGTATCATAAATTTGATCACAATACATCATCATGTTAGTCTTCTGTCATTCTCTGTGCTGGGCACATGGTATTTACTTTGAAAACTGATGCTCTTTAGTTTCAAGAATTTTCCCCTAGGGGGAATGATTCCTTCACCTTCCATTTTCTCTGCTTTCCTTTTGGAATACTTTTCTATTGTTTTGGGTGTGAGACTGTCTGGAGATACCTTCTGATTTTCTGAAACTTTCTTGGCCATCTTATCAATTTTAACATTTTGTTCCACTTACATTATCTTCCATCCTGCCTAAAATTTTTAATTTCAGCTACCATATTTTAATTAGAATTCTTAGTAATTAAAATTAAATTTTTCACTACCCCTTTTTCTTCTTTCATGGATACAATTTATCTTTTTGAGGATATCGAGTATAGTGTATTTTTAAAGTTTCCTTCAGCTCACTGCATTTTTTCCTTTGTTTTTCTTTTTGTCTTTCACATCTGAGGCTTCCCTTAAAAATCTGAAGGTTCTTATTTAAATGTAAGACTCAAAACCATAAAACTCCTAGATGAAAACATAGGCAGTAAACTCTCTGACATTCCTCTTAGCAATATTGTTTTCAGATATATCAAAAACAAAAGAAAAACAACAAATGGAACTACCTCAAACTAAAAAGATTTTACCCAGCAAAGGAAACTATCAACAAAACGAAAAGACAACCTAGCAAATGGGAGAACACATATTCACAGATGATATATCGGATAAGGGGTTAGTATTCAAAATTTATAAAGGATTAATATAACTCAACACACACACAAAAATCTAATTTAAACATGGACAGAGGACCTGAATGGGTACCTCTCCAAAGAGGACATACAGACGGCCAAAAGACATATGAAAAGATGGCCAATGTCATTAATCATCAGAGAAATGAAAATTAAAACCACACGAGATATCACCTCACATCTGTCAAAATGGCTATCATCAGTATATCAACAAACAAGTGTTGGTGAGGATGTGGAGGAAAAAAACCCCTTGTGCATTGTTGGTAGGAATGCATACTGGTGCAGCCACTGTGGGAAACACTTTGTAGTTTCCTCAAAAAAATTAAAAATGGAACTGCCTTACAACCCAGTAATTCTACTTCTGGGTATATATCCAAAGAGACCTAAAACCCTAATTTGAAAAAATGTATGTACCCCTCTGTTCATTGCCATGTAATTTATAATAGCCAATATATGAGAGTAACCCAAGTGCCCATTGATAGACAAGTGGATAAAAACACTGGTGGTACATATATACAATGAAATATTACTCTGCCATAAAAAAGAATAAAATCTTACCATTTGCGACAACAGGGATGGACCTAAAGGGTATTATGCTAAGTGAAATTAGTCAGACATAGAAAGAAAAATACCACATAATTTCACTTACATGCAGAATCTGAAGAACAAAACAAACTAATAGAAACAGACTCATAGATATAAGAGAACAAACTGATGATTGCCAGAGGGAAGGGTACTGGTGGGCCAGGTAAAAAAATGTGAAGAGATTAAGAAGTACAGATTGGTAGTTACAAGAGTCCCAGGGATGTAAAGTACAGCACAAGAGTATAGTCAATAATATTGCAAAAACTATGGACAGTGCCAGGTGGTTACTTGAACTATTGGAGGATCACTTTGTAAATTATATGGTTGTCTAACTACTATGCTGTGCACCTGAAACTAATATAAAATAATATTTAATGGCAACTGTAATTGAAAAAGACAATTTTAAAAATTAAAAAAAAATTATAGTCATAAAAAAAGTCTGAAGATTCTTTGTTGTCTATTCCTACTCACGAATGAGGCATTTAAAGAACAACTGGTCCAGTTTCTACAAGTTAATGGTGACAAAGGGAGAAAGGGCATTGGTTCCAGATAAAAGAGAAGCAAGAAAAGTGACAATCAAATGTGACATGTGGACCTTGTATAGAACCAAATTAAAACAAATAAACTGTAAAAATAAAATTTAAGAATTGAGAGCTTTGGTGAGTATGGCTCAGTTGGTTGGGGCATCATCCATAAGAAGGGTTGCAGGTTCAATTCCTGGTCAGGCACATGCCTAGGTTGTGGGTACGGTTCCCAGCAGGGGCACATATGGGAGGCAGCTGATCCATGTTTCTCTCTCACATTGATGTATCTTTCCTTCTCTCCCTCCTTTCCCCTCCCTCTAAAAATCAATAAGCACGTCCTCGGATGAGAATTTTAAAAATTGAAAAAATGTGATTTGGAAAAAGCTAGGAATTAGATGAAAACATCAGACTATTGTTAATTTGGGCACAATAATAATACTATTATATAAGAAAATGACACATCACACTGAAGTAAATGGGGATGAAAAGAGCATACAGTCTTGGATTTGCCTTAAATTACTTCAGGAAACAAAAAAGAAAAGGACATGTGACGAAATCTTGGTAATTTCTGAATTTGTGTTAATGGGTATTTATTATACTATTTTCTCTTAATAAGAAAACCTAATGAATGAGGCACTGAAATGCTATCTGTACATTTCTTGGTGTGCACAGGAATTAATAAATGATGGGCTTCACTGTGGAATAATCAGGTGGGGAACTAGCTGTTTTGTGGTAGTACCTAAGCCATCTGCCAGAGTCGAAAGGTAATCGTAAATCCTTTGGGAGGTAGCGTAGACAGCGATCCCAGAAGCCTAAACGTACCTATAAAATATTTTTAATGAATACTCCTATTTTCAGCCCTACCTTGTAACCTGACAAGTACTTGTCTTAGCATACTAAGGAAAAAAATCAGTCAAATGTTATTTTCAAGAGTCACATTTTAAAAAAAAGAATTTAATAGAGAAATGTATAAATTAAAAGGTTAGTAAAATATGTGTAAGACAGATGCTTTAAAATGATCAAATATATCAACTAGCAAAATTAACAACTAGCAAAACATTAAGTGGATCAACAACCCTTTCATTTTGACAAAAATTCCAATCCACCAAGAAAAATGATAACGATGAACTTCTGTATACCCAAAACATACTTAAAAATATGTAAAGAAAAATCTGTTAGAAATCCAATGCAAAGAAGCTAATAATGATAGTGTAAGGTATTAACACATTTCTCACAGAAATGGAATGGTCACGATGACATGAAAAATAGGTGAAGATATTCAGTATTTCAATAACAATTAACAAGACTGATATATGGATATAATTAGAATTGGATTTAATAATCATTTTTCCAAACACATGGTATAATCATAAAAATTGATATGTAATCAGCCACAATTGAAATTTTAATATAGTCTCAAAAAGAAAAAAAATACCTACATTCATTGTCCACAATAAAATTACATTAAAAATTTAAAGCAAAAAGGCAGTCAAAAATCTATATACATTGAAACTTAAAC
>VMDR010035638.1:0-10705 GCA_007922815.1 Macrotus californicus | reverse complement strand
AAAATTATTAATACTACTTCCATCAGGAGGGTAGAATTGGTAAAAGAAATGCTACAGGAACCTTTTATATTGGAGTGTATCTATTTCTGTGATATTTTACAAAGCAAATGTATTACTTTGGCATAAAATATAAATCATTGTTGCTCATACTTGATAATGTAAACAGCTCTTTTAAAAGAAATCCTCATGGACTCCTTCACCATTCTTGACCTATATTACATTAATTATAGTGTTATGTAAATGTATATAACATAAAATAAAGCTAGGCATTAACTCATGAGGCTAAATAAATTAAATGCAAAACTAAAAATAAGATAAAATTTTGTTTTAATTACATTGAAAAAATTGGTACAGGAATATCCACATTGGATTTATCGGCAAATGGCAAATACTGAGCTGTGCCACCCAGACAGCAGGCTGCAGCTGTCACCTCCTGGCCCAGGGTCATGGTTTCCTGGAGCAGCCTGCATCTAGCATCTGTGCAAGGTGGGGGTATAAATACCACCACTTCAGCCTGATGTGGGGCAGCTCTGACCAGCAGTGCCCACCCCAGGGCTCCCTGCCAGCTGAGTGAGGTTTTACTAGTCTGCTTCAGAGTGTGGTGCCTCATTCCACCCAGTCCTGGTCTCTCTTCCCCTCTTTCACAGATGTGGACCACAAATACCTTATACCCCAAGCTCTCTACTTCCAGAGAATTTGACCTACAAAAAGGGGAAAAAAAAGAATCTATGCTTCTGTATTTTAAAATTTGATAACACTAATACCAGGAACAAACATTTCCTGAACAGCACAAAAAGGTATTAATAGCCTCAGGCCTATAGTCTCCTGTCTTCAGTGAGAACCATATGATAAAAGCAAGGCCAACTTGTGTGCTTAAAAATATAGTTCGTTTTTGCCTCATTATTCAATTAGCTACGAGGCTGCACCCAGTAATTAAAAGCTCCAGCAGCTCATCTTCCCATTATGCAGAACAGAAAATCTTTAATGAAATATTATATGAAAGAAGATTCAGGGCAACTGAAAACTTCGTAAAGCATAAACAATTGCTGGGTGAGAAAAACATTGCGCTAAACAGGGAGTTATTTCAGAGAGGCATTGTACCAGCTGCCCATTATTTCATAAAACATTGCATACAACAAGGATGATAATTCAGAAACACACCTCACAGGATAATTATTCAAGACTGTTCAATAAATGTTTACTCCAAACTGACAATTATTTCTTTCACAATGATCATATATTCAGAAAGGGTTTGCAAAACCTGGCATAAATAGATTTGATGAGGGAAATCTTGGCATGTACCAGAGTCTAAGATTCAAAAGATTTTAAGAGGGTGAGCACAAACTAAAAAAAAAAAAAATCTGCTTCTGCTAAACAAGCCATTTCCCTTTCAATTCATTTATATATTAAATAGCCAAGCATCACCTACTTTATATCCTGCACTACTGGGATAAAGAGAAAGAGTCCTTGTTCTTGAGGAGGGGTTTAGAACATGTCAGGGAGTATGCGCTGCACACGGAGAATTCAATATAATGTGACATGCGCTCAAGGAAGACATGAAAGTGTGTCGCTTTCTCTCCCACTCATCCTGTTACCACTATTCCCTTCTCTCCGGCCACTCTGCACTGCTCTCTTTTCCTCAGCTCTCCAGAGCTGCCCCCAGTTTACTCATTTTGTCCCACCTGCCTTCTGTGTATCTGTACTAACCAGGGAGGTAGCCACTAGCCACATGTGGCTATTGAGAGCGTGAAATGTGGTTACTCTACACTAAAATGTGGTGTAAGTGTGAAATAATCACAAGATTTTGAAGACTCTGTACAAAAAAAAAAACTGTATAAAAGAGACCACTAATAATTTGTTAATACAATTACATTTTGGAAATATTGGGTTCTATAAAATACATCATTAAAACGAAAATACCTGCTTCTTTTTTCAATGTGGCTGCTAGAAAAATTAAAATTACATATGTGGTGCACATTATATGTCAAAAGGACAGCTTTGGTCTAGAACATTTTGACATCTTCCCACTTTCTTCTTGGCGATCCGGTGTCAAGTCATCGTCTTCTTTTTTTTTTTTTCAATTCTCCATGTAACTTTATTATTACAGAGTTAAGTCATGAGTCAATAGCCCAACTCTAATAATATGGTCTTAAAAATCACATATAAAAATCTACATATAAACTAAGACAAGTAACTTGTCTTATGCTGCATCATCATCACCATCATCCACTGCAGCAAAGATGGCTTGATTCCTCCTCTTAATTTTCTTTCTTTGTTCAGGTTCATGCTCCTCACCCCGCAACTTCAATGGCACTTCCGTTAAGTCCTTTGCATCTCCAGACGCCACCGCCTCACCAGGTTTCCCCTCTCTGCTCATTGGGGAACCCAATGCATCATCAGAAGAAACAAAGATGGAACCTGGCAAGATCCTGACAGCAGAGAAGCTTTCAGAAGAGTCAGAAACTTGATGAGAAGAAGGTTCTAAGGACGTTATATTCATGTTAATATGTGTACTTAAAAAGCGGGCTTCATCTTCTTCATCTAACATTATTTCATGGGTATTAGCAGAAGACAGGGCAGATGTGTCTGTGTTATGTTCACCAAGATCTTCTCTGGAGTCGTTACACCCCACTTCATCCTGTTCTGCATTTTCACCACATAAGTGATGTTCTTCCTTGGCCTTCTAAAGACTGACATTAATGTCTGTGCTACCGCGTTTGGCACAAAAGTCAGTAGTCTCAGGATTGATTCACCATCCTCTTCTGAAAACGATTTTTTTCCTGACCACCATTCTGAAGAAGACCCTCCCCTCCCCCAGTGACAATGGGTCAATGTCACATTACCCCATTTAACTTTTTCACTGTGGTAAAAGCACATGACGTGAAATCTACCCTGTTAACAAAATTTTAAGCCTACAGTAGAGTTTTACTAACAATATGTGCATTCTGGAGTAGATCTCCAGAATGCTTTCATCTTGTATGACTGAAAGTCTAGATCCTTTGAACAACCCCCCATTTCTCCCTAACTCCAATCCTTGGCAATCACCAGTGTACTTTCTACTTTTATTAGTTTGACTACTTTAGATATCTATGTAAGTGTGACCATGATTCGATACCTTATGTAAGTTCAACCAATCATGACTCTCCTGTTTCTATGACTGGCTTGTTTCACTAGCATACTGTCCTCAAGGCTAATTTATGTTGGAGCACATGACAATATTTCCTTTATCTTAATAATGAAATATACATATATATATACATATCTCACATTTTCTTTATATATTCATCTTTCAATGGAATTTGGGTTATTTCCATCTCTGAACTATGGTGAATAATGCTGCAATAAACAGCCACTATGGAAAATAGTATGGAGCTTCTTCAAAAAAATTAAAAATAAAACTTCTGGGTATTTATCCAAAAGAACAGAAATCACAATCTCTAAAAGGTGTTTGTTCTTCTACATTCATTTAATTTTCTTTTAAACACTCATTAGTATCTGAAATTATCATAATTATTTATTTGTTTCTTTATTTTGTTTATCGTCTCCACCAGAACATAAGTCCCATGAGAGCAGACGCCTCAGACACCTTCTTTGCTGTCAGATCCACAGCTGTAATACAATGCCTACCACTTAGTAAGTGCCCAATAAATAATGGTTGAACAAGTAAAGAAAGATTCAATGCAAGCCCAGATAAAGAAATATCCAAGTCTGCCTGGGAAAACATGAGGGAGCACTGGAGATTGAGGGTATTTGACTAGGTGTACAAGTCAGAGGAGAGGCCACCCATTTTTCTATCCAGCAATCCACCTTTCTATCCATTCCCCCACCACCTATCAATTTACTCAGGTTTTTTTTTTAGCAATTCAATGTTTCAGGCTCTGTGCGCCATAGAGAAATGCACCAGTGAATAAGATTAACCAGGATCCTGCTGTTGTGTAGCTTACAACCCAGATGGGGAGACCAACCAGCAGGAATAGCTATTTAATTATATAAACAATTATGTAATTATAGCTTTAATGAGTGCTAGGGAGAACAATGAGTCTAGGGAGTCAGAAAATGTTTACATGGGTAAGCAATATTTATGCTAAGACCTGAAGGATGAGAAGGAGTTAGCCTGAGCAAAGCCCAAGAGAGACAAGGGAGAAAAGAAAAATTTAGAGAAACCCCAAGTAATTCAGTTCTGCTGCAGCATAAAACATGTATGTGAGACAGAGTGGCCAGTAGAAATGTAGATAATTTTATAGATAGCATATCTATAAGCTAAATAAGTATGTTGATGTAGAATGAATTAATTCAGTGATAAGTCTAAACTTTGATGTGTATGGCAGGTGACACAAAACCAATCACAGAAGTTAGGAGCACCAGATTGAAGTGAACATTCACTAGCCTTCAGTGGAATTTTAATCAATTTTAACCCTGATCAAATAAAGCAATCAAAGTTTAGGTTTGAAAACTGTCACAAAAAGGAAGTGAAAGTAATCCTGTATCCTATTTACCATTAAGATTTCGGTTCACTTACCTCACTGTGTTTTGATATGTACATAATATGGTTTTTAACTAAAAGGGCTGAGTATAAAAATTCTTATT
Organism: Macrotus californicus; assembly: GCA_007922815.1. Classification (NCBI taxonomy): domain Eukaryota; kingdom Metazoa; phylum Chordata; class Mammalia; order Chiroptera; family Phyllostomidae; genus Macrotus; species Macrotus californicus. The sequence goes on along the minus strand of VMDR010035638.1, from coordinate 6,118 downwards.
TTTTATGGGTACCTTTAAATGAATAGTAGAACTACGAATCTAGAAGACTTGTAACTAACTCTCATTTTTCCAGGAGCATGAATAATAAATTTTTAGAATCTGTTTTTAAGCATTAAACTCTCCCCTAAACTTTAGAAAGTAAAATCAGTAGTGTTCACCATGTTTCCACAAAACTAGTAGTGCCACAGGAAGTCTTTGATTTTAAACCAAGAAAATATGATGTTTATCTTTTCAAATATATGGCCAGACACTTATTGGAATATTATGAAGTCTTAGTATAAATAATTAAACATCAGCTGCCAATGCCCCTAGTAAAAGACATGAACCAAATATATTTATGGGGTACAGTACCTAACCTGATTATAATTGTGTTTATTCCCTTATCTAATCAAGACTGGTTTATTTTCCATTTTTTAATATATTTTATTGATTATGCTATTACAGTTATACCGATTTCTCTCTTTGCCCCCTCCCTTCCTTCCAGTACCTCCCTTGCCTTCATTCCCTCCAGGAATCCCCCCTCCCTGAGTTCATGTCCATGGCTCATGTACACAAGTTCTTTAGCTTCTCCATTTCCTATACTATTCATAACATCTCCCTGTCTATTTGTACCTGCCAATTGTGCTTCTTAATCCCTGTACATTTTCCCTTCTTCTTCCCTTTTCCCCTTCAAGCTGATAACCCTTCAAATGACCTCCATGTCTATGATTCTGTTCCTGTTCTGGTTGTTTCCTTAGTTTGTTTTTTTAGATTCAGTTGTTGATAGTTGTGAATTTGTTGCCATTTTAATGTTCATAGTTTTTATCTTCTTCTTTTTCTTAAATAAGTCCCTTTAACATGTCATGTAATAATGGCTTGGTGATGATGAACTCCTTTAGCTTTACCTTGTCTAGAAAGTACTTTATCTGCTCTTCCATTTTAAATGATAGTTTTGCTGGATATAGTCATCTTTGTTATACATCCTTGCTTTTCATCACTTTGAATACTTCTTGCCAGTCCCTTCTAGTTTGAAAAGTTTCTTTTGAGAAGTCAGTTGAAAGTCCTATGGGAACTCCTTTGTAGGTAATACTCTGACTTTCTCCTATGCTTTTAAGATTTTCTCTTTATCTTTAACCTTTGACATTTTAATTATGATATATTTTGGTGTGGTCCTCTTTGGGTCCAACTTTGGGACTCTGTGCTTCCTGGACTTGTATGTCTATTTCTTTCTCCAAATTATGGAAGTTTTCTTTAATTATTTTTTCAAATAAGTTTTCAATTTCTTGCTCTTCCTCTTCTCCTTCTGCATCCCTGTGATTCAGATGTTGGTACATTTGGAGATGTCCCACAGGCACCTTATACTGTCCTCATTTTTGTTCCCCATTCTTTTTCCTTCTTGCCATTCTGGTTGAATGCTTATTTCTTCCTTATGTTCCAAATCATTGATTTGAACCCCAGCTTCATCCTTCACTGCTGCTTCCCTGCAGATTTTTCTTTATTTCACTTAGAGTAACCTTCATTTCTTCCTGAGTCTTTTTTATTTTGTTGCCATACTCAATGCATTCTTTGAGCATCTCAATCCCCAGTGTTTTGAATTCTGCATCTGCTAGGCTTGTTATCTCAATTTCATTTAGTTCTTTTTCTGGGGTTTTGTTCTGTTCTTTTATTTGGGCCACATTTCTTCGTCTCCTCAATTTGGCAGCCTACCCATGTTTGTTTCTGTGTATGAGGTAGAGCTGCATTGACTCCCTGTATTAGTAGCATGCCTATTGTAGAAAAGGCATCTGTAAATTATGTGGGGCAGAGCCTTAGGTAGTAGCCAGGGCTGGGGGGGGGAACAATCCACTTCACCACTTTGTGGCTCTGTGTCAGAGGAGGGCTCAGAGAAGAGACAATGCTGCTGCCTGGCTTCTGGAGCTTTGCTCAGCACTCACCCTGTGCTACTGGTGCCCTTCCAGCTATTGCCCTGATGCTGAATTCCGGAGGGGGTTGGTCTGCACATGTTTTAAATCCATGAGGGTCCTTTATGCAGAGTCTCCTGAAAATCTGGCAGTTTCTTCTGCCACCCCAACCCCCACTGGTTTTTACAACCAGAAGTTATGGGGATTTATCTTCCTGGCCCTGGAACTCTGGGCTGTGCAGTCTGGCCTGGGGCTGGGATTCTGGATCCCAAGGTTCCTTTCCCAATTGTACCTCTCTGCCCAGCTCCACCTCTCTGCCCCTCCTACCCATCTGAGTGAATGTGGCTTCTTTAAAACCGTGGTTGTCAGATTTCCATACAGCTCGATTTTTTGATGGTTCTGGGTATTATTTGTTTTGAGGTCACAGTTTGTGACCAAAAACTTTCTTTTCTTATTGACTATAACATTTCTCAGTTTGGCCACTATAACAGATTAATGTCCCCCATTTTTCACCTCTCTCCCATATTTACACTTTGCCATATAACTTTCCAGTGTTCTCCTACACTGGGTGGGATGTTTTGTCCCACCCCTTGATTCTGGTTTAGCCATGTGAGCAAGCAAATATTAATTAAGCAGAGGCCTAGAAAGGGCTTGCATGTTTTAGTTCATTCTGTTGCTTCCCTGTGATTGCCATTAACACATGCTTGAGCTAGCTAGCTCCTATCATAAATAGCTTTATTCAGCCCAGCCAAGACTATCCTAGATCAGCCAATAGACAGATGATGCCCAGGTAGTAAACCCAGCCCAGCCTCAAAGAACTGCCAAGCCAATCCCAGACTAAAATGCCAATCTCCAGATTTGTGAGCTAAATAAATGGCTAAATTGTTTTAAGCTACAGAGCTTCATGGTGATTATGCAAAACACAACATTACTAAAGCAATAGATGATTGACACAGCAACTACACCCTAAAACAACACATGTCTTTAACAGTTGTATTATTTTCACTTCTCAAAAGAAGTCAGACTATATTAGAAAACGCATAAGGAAACAAACAAACAGACAAATAAAATTTTCTTCTCTTTAATTAAAATTACTACAAAGAAACATCTTGGTCATGTACTATAATTAATCTATGGTAATATCTTTCTAATGATTCCTATTCATAGTATTTTCACAATTTACAAGCTTCTATGATGAGTGTAGAGCAAGAGAAAAAAGAGTTTATTGTGCCCACCAGACTGATAAAGTTACTTTTAACAACTGCTACTCTTCTGGTCATCAATTTGAAGTTAGGATTATCTGAATACATGCAACTGAGAGATGTTTAGAACAAGTCTTCTAACCAATTTAAACAAAAACATTCTATAAAGTATTTTACCACTATTGCACCATTAAAGTCTATGGATACAGTAAAGAACCTAAGTAGCATCAGCACTAAAAATGCTCTAACAAGATAAAGTATACCAGAAATAAATGTAATGTTTTGTGCTTTGGATTAATCACCTGTACTTATAAGTATCATATAGGAGAAGATGTAACCTAACACACAAATACTTAAAATTTAATTTTAGTTAATAACACAGAAAGCATGAGTAAGTAAACATTATTACACTGATTTGAGGTTCCAGCACTGCCTGGGAAAGCGAAGAGAAGTAATTTACATATGACTGTAAGAAAGCAAGAAGTATGTTGTAATGTAGCCACTAAAAATAAGTAAAAGAATTTATAAAACTAATAAGTTAATAAAGGAATATTATGGAGGTAAAGCATCTGATTAGCCTACAAGAAGGCAAAAATGGAAAGAAAAAAGTGGGTGAGACAAATGAAAACAAATATTAAATATTAACAAAAAACCCAACTATGTCAATGATGGCATTACACATAAAAAAAATTAAATTCTCCAATTCAAAGGCAAAGACTGACAGACTGGATAAGAAAAAAATATATTTCCAAAAGCAAATCTTAAATATAAAGACACCAAAACAATAGGAATTAGGAAAGAGAAGATATGACAGCCATCTCTACCCAAAGTGTAGCTTATGCAACAAAACTAATGGCAAACAAAGTGGATTTTAAGGCAAAAACCACTCTACAGACTTTATCTGTAGAGTGGAGGGTAGGAAAAAATATTTACAATGGTAAAAGAACCAATTCTCCCTGAGGCTATAAAGTAAATGGTATACTCAACTAGTAACAGAATAACATTCAAAATATGTAAATAAAAATTGAAGAAAAATCAACAAACAACAAGTGCTGGAAAGGTTGTGGAGAAAAGGGAACCCTAGTGCACTGTTGGTGGGAATGCAGACTGGTGCAGCCACTGTGGAAAACAGTATGGAATTTCCTCAGAAAACTAAAAACGGAACTGCCTTTTGATCCAGTGATCCCACTGCTTGGATTATACCCTAAGAATCCTGAAACACCAATTCAAGAGAACTTGTCCACCCCAATGTTCATAGCAGCACAATTTACAATAGCCAAGTGCTGGAAGCAACCTAAGTACCCATCAGTAAATGAGTGAATCAAAAAACTGTGGTACATTTACACAATGGAACACTACACAGCAGAAAGAAAGAAGGAACTCACACCTTTCACGACAGCATGGATGGAACTGGAGAGCATTATGCTAAGTGAAATAAGGCAGCAAAATACAAATACCATATGATCTTACCTATAAGAAGAACCTAATGCACAAAAGAAACAAATGAGCAAAATAGAACCAGAGACACTGAACAAATTGACAGTGACCAGATGGGAAGGGGAGAGGGGTAGGGTCTAGTCAAGGGACATGTATAAAGGACCCATGGTAATGGACAACAATGTAGGGACTGACTGAGGGAGGGAGGAGGGGGGCAGGGCAGGGTAGAGCAATGGGGGAAAATGGGGACAAATGTAATTGAACAACAATAAAAAAATTGAGAAAAAAAATACAGAGAAATTAAATAAATTTGCAATCATAGTGTGAGACTTTAAAATATCTTAATAACTGTTAGAAGAAACAAACAAAAATGAGAAAGAGTATAAAATCTCAACAATATGATTACAAACATCACATAATTAAAATTTATAGATATTACAACAAACTATGACAAAATACATTTTTTTCAAGTGTACATTGAACACCTACAAAAAGCAAGACCTTAAAGTGAGATTTAACCAACCTCAAAAATTTTACATCATTCAAAGGATGTTCTCTGACTGAACTGAAACTTGAGCTAGACATCTATAACACAAAGTCAACTAGAAAATTCACAATGATTTGGGCATTTTCAAAAAAAAAAAGGAAAACATTTAAATAACCCATATAAGAAAAAGAAATCTAAAAAATATTTTTAATTTAATAACAATGGAAATACAACAAAGCAAATCTTGAAGACTCAGCTAAGTAGTACTTAAAGAAAAACTTATATCCTTAAAATATATAAGAAAACACCCTGGCTGGTGTGGCTCAGTGAACTGAGTGCCGGACTGAAAACCAAAGGGTCACCAGTTTGATTCCCAGTTAGGGCACATGCCTGGGTTGTGAGCCAGGTCCCCAGTGGGGGACATGCAAGAGGCAATGACACATTGATTTTTCTCTCCCTCCCTTCTCCCTCACTAAAGATAAATACATAAAATCTTTAAATATATAAATATATGAAAAGAAGAAAATTTATAAATCAATAATATATATATTCTGAAAAGTAATACAATAACAGCAAATTAACCTCCAAGAAAATATGAAACAATAACATAATAAATATAAGAGCATAAACTAATAATAAAAGTAAAAAATAATGAAGAAGAAATGAAGTTGACTTGGGTTCTATGTAAAAACTTATAAAAATGATTAACTGCTTAAAAGACTAATACAAAAACATAAATTGCCAGTAACAAGAATGAAAAGGAAGTCAGTACTTCAGATATATGCACACTAAAAAGAAAATGAGAATATATGATAAACAACCCTGTTAAAATACACTTATGGTTTGCACACTTCCCAGTACATATATTATACTTCAACAAAAAGTTTACTTTCAAAAATGCAAGAAAATATTTATTATGGTGCTCAAGCAATACACTTCTTCCCTATAAAACCTTACATTCTCAATGCCAGGGGCTGTGTATTATTTTTTTATTGCTAGCTGCAAAAAAAAAGCAGGAGGAATATATCTCTATTGAAAATCCTACTGTCTCTGTTTGCAGATGACATGATATATATAGAAAACCCTTCAGCAAAGGCTACTAAAAAATTGTT
>VMDR010035637.1:0-10706 GCA_007922815.1 Macrotus californicus | reverse complement strand
TCTTTTTCAAAATTGTTTTAGCTATTCTAGTTCCTTTACTTTTCCATATTAGTTATGGAATAATTTTATCCATATCTTTAAAATTATTTTGGGATTCTGATAGGGATTCTGTTAAATCTGTCTATTAATTAGTTCAAAATTGATATCTTTACTATGTTGAGTCTTCCATTTCTTTAGTTCTTTTTCATTTCTTTCATCAACATTTTATAATTTTCCCCATGCATAGTCGATATGTGTTAGATTTAAGCATATGTATTGCATTTTTTGAGCCTTTGTAACTAGTATAGTCTTTGTAATTTTTATTTACACATGATCATTGTCAGAATATTGCAATATGATTGATTTTATATGATGATCTTATGTCCTCTGACTTTACTAAACTCATCTACTAGTTCCAGGAGTTTCTATGTAGATTACTTGGCTGGTTCCATGTAAACAATTGAAAAAATGAATGTTTGTGTACCCTCAAAATTTGTATGTTGAAATCTAATCCCCGAAGTGATGGCATTTGGAGGTGGTACTTTTGGGATGTAATTAGGTCATGAAGGTGGAGCCCTCATGAATGAGTTTTGTGTCCTTTTAAGAGACCAAAGAACTAGCGTATCTCTTTCTGCTCTGTGAGATAGGAGAACTAGGCCGTCTTCCACGGAAAAGAGGGCACTCATCAGAACCCAGCCCCGCTGGCACACTGATCTCAGACGTCCAGTTTCTAGAGCTGTTGGCAATAAGTTCCTGTAGTTTATAAGGCACTAGTCTATGGCATTTTGTTACAGCAGCCCTAACAGACTAAGACAACAATCATGTTATCCCTAAACATGCACAGATATATTTCTTTCGTTCTGACCTACATGCTTTTTTTATTTCCCTTTCTTGCCTTATGGCACTAACTAGAACTTCCAGCACTGTGTTGAATAAAAGTGAGAAGAATAGACATCTTTGCCTTTTTCTCAGTCTTAAGAGAAAATACTGTTTTGTTTTGTTTTTTACCAATAAGCATAATATTAACTGTAAGTATTTTATACATGCTCTTTATCAAGTTGAGGAAATGTTCATCTATTCCTAACTTGCTGAGAGTTTTTATCATGAGTGCATTTATAATTATGTTCACTTTTTCTTACATAAATTATTGTGAATATGACCTTGTGATTTTTCTCCTTTAGCCTATTAATGTGGCAGAGCACACTGATGAGTTTTTGAATGTTGAACTAGCCTTACATCCCTGGTGTAAAAATCATTTAGTCACAGCAGTATGTAATTCCTTTTATATGTTTCTAAATTCCATTTGGTAATATTTTGTTAAGGAGTTTTGATCCACATTCATGAAGAATATTAGTCTATATTTTTCTGTATTCTTATTGTCTTTGTCTGGTTTTGCTATCAGGGAAATACAAGCTTTATAAAATGAATTGGGAAGCATTTCATCTCTTTTTATTTGTGGAAGAGATTGTGGAAGAGAATGAATTGGTCTACATTCTTTAAGGTTTGGTAGTATTCTCTCATGAAACCATCTGGGCCTAGAGACTATTTGGGGGAAAATATTTTGTTACAAAATAAATTTGGGGTAAATGGTGGTAGTTTCTGATTCTTAGGACTGTTCCATTTTATCTGAGTTGTCGAAGTGTGTGTGTAGAATTATCCATAATACCCCTCACTGTCGTGCTGACGTGTGTGGCATCTGTAGTGGCAACAACCTGTCTCACTTCTGAGGGTGGTTGTTCCTGTTGTCCCCCTTTTTTCTTTGTGAAGCTTGTGAGATCAGTCAGTTTTGTTGATTTCTCCAAAGAGTAAGCTCTTTGTTTAGTTGTGCTATTATGTTTCTGTTTTTAATTTCATCGATTTCTGCTCTTATGCTTGCTTTCTTCTGCTCATTTTGGTATACTTTGCTAATCTTTTCTAGGTTCTTGAGGTAAGCACTTAGATTATTGAATTGTGGGTTTTTGTCTTTTCTAATATATCCACCTAATGCTATAAATCCACCTTGGCACTGGTTAAGCTTTTGACTCCAGAAATATTTAGAAGTATATCGCTTAGTTTCTAATGTTTGGAAATATTATTTTTTTTGTTACATATAATCAAAATTTTAATTTTAGCTTTGAGACTCATTTAAACTTATAAATTGTCTTGTGAAGAATAAACTCCTGAGAACGTACATTTATTTACTAAAGAACATATTATTTCTTTCTGTTTATGCCATTCTCAGTATAGCTCCATTGTTTTTTTAAATCATTTTTTGTTATTCTTTTTATCGTGTTATTGATTTCTAATTTATTCCACTGTACTCAGAGAACACACTCTGTACGCTTTTCAGTTCTTTTAAATGTGTTGTTATGTAGCCCAGGATGTAACTTAAACACTGGGATATGTTTCATAGTCGCTTGGAAACTGTATGTATTCTGCCAGTACTGGACACGGTGTTCTAGACATAGTGAGTGTATTGTGCTAGAATAGTATGGAGTTCTTGTATATCCTTGTTGATTTTTCTATCAATTGTTGAGAGAGGGCTGCTGATGTTTCCAACCATAATAGCGCATTTTTCTATTTCTCTTTGTATTTCTATCAGTTTTACTTCATATATATTGCAGCTGTGGTGTTTAATGCATCCATGTTTAGAACTGCTACCTCTTGTTGATAGAATGACCTCATATTTTCATTATGTCACATCTTCCCTGACTTTGGAAATTTCCTTTGCTCTGAAGACTGCTTTATCCAACATTATACAGGCACTCCTGCTTTCTTTTGATAAACATTTACATAATATATCTTTTCCCATTTTTTTAGTTCAACTCTCTTGTATTATTTTATTTTAAATAAATTTCTTTTAGCTTATGTATACATTTTTCTTAATTTGCTTGACCAAGGCCCTGCCTGTGTCGTTCAGTCGGTTATGGCATTGTTCTGATACACCAAGATTGTGGGTGCACCCAGGGTCAGGGCACACACGTGAAGCAACCAATAAATGTGTAAATTAGTGGAACAACAAAACAATGTCTCTCTCTCTCTCTCAAATAAATAAATTAATTTGCTTGGACAATAGTCTGTTTTGTTGTTTATGTAATTAAATTATTTATATTTAATGTAATTATTAATATGTTAGGACTTAAATATGCCTTTTTATTTTTTGTTTTCTGTTCGTTCTTTTTGCCCTTTGTTTTCTGTGTTTTATTTTACCCAATTTCCTAGAGGTTATTTGAACACACTTTAGAATTTTATTTTGATTTATCTATATTTAGCTGATTACTCTGTGTATAACACTGTATATAAATAACCCAGTATACTAGGGTTGTCATTTTATCATTTAAAGTGAGGTATACAATCTGTCCTGGCTTTTGTTTACCTTTACCCTATCCATTTATAACATAATTGCATTGAGTATTTCCTCTTCCTATACTTAACATTACATCAGATGGTACTATAATTTTTGCTTCAAACATTGAACATAATTTAGAAACTGATGAAGAGAAGGGACATCTTTTATATTTACTCAAATTTTGCCTACTATGTGCTTTATTCTTTCCTGGTGTTCCATGGTCTCTTATTTTATTATTTTCTTTATGTTTCAAGAACTCACCTTAGTCATTCTTTTAGTTTGGATTTGTTGAAAACAAATCTGAGATTTTCTAAGTTCTTTGAATTTATAGATTTACATCTTTTACCAACTTTGTGATCTCTTTCACCATTTTAATAGTTTCCAATAGCATGGATATTAGAACTTTTTTTGTAGTCCCACAATTCTGAGGTTTTCTTTCATATATATATGTACACACACACACACACACATATTTCCTATTGTTTAGATTGAATGATTTTTATTGTTTTATCTTCCAGTTCACTGATTCTTTTCTCTGTTCTCTTTATTATTCTACTGACAGTGATGCTTAGTAATTTTATTTTGGTTACTATAATTTTTAGCTCTAAAATTTCCATTTTGTTTTTTTCTTTATATCTTCTATTTTTTTACTGAGACTTTCCATCTTATTTATTTCAAGTGCATCTGTAATTGCTGTTGACACATTTCTATGACAACTGCTTTAAAATCATTGTAAGATAATTCTGAAACCATTGTCATCTTTGTGTAGGCATCAATTGATTATCTTCATTCAGTTTGAGGTCTTTCTGGTTACTGGTATGATATGTAATTTTTCTATTGAAGATTAAAAATTTATGGCATTATAGTAATAGACTCAGCATCTTTTATAAACCTATGTTAGCTGTTTTGTTTTTTTTTTCTGAAATGGCTCCACTGGAGGAAGAGGAGCACCTTTACCAGATGAGGGCGTAGTTTCAGGTTCTACCACTAGGGGTAGAAGTTTAGGTTCCCCATGTGCCTTTTTGATGTTGATGGGAAGAGGCTTATCCTTGCTATGGGGTGTGAGTGACTTTTCTGGCTCCTCACTAGGCCTCAATTGATACCTCCCTACCTGAGAGGGCTAAGAGTGCTCATTACAGCTCCCCGTATAGTCACCAGCCACATCATGGTGTTGTGGATATTTCTTTTTTGGTGGTGGTAAAAATCCTGATTCTTTTTGAGGTTTCCTCGTACACTGCCCCAGGAGAGAGAAGGAGGGATGACTTATTACTACTGAGTTAGAGTACAAGTCCAGACTTTCCAGTGGTCTCCACTGAATATGAACAGATAACCTTTTTAATCCAAGTGGTATAAAACTTCTGGCTCCCTACTTGACCTTCTGTGACATGACCTTGGTGGTGGGGGTAGATTGGATAACCTCATTATAGCCTGGCAAGGACAGAAATCTAGGCTTACCATTCATCCTTTTTTGACATGGGTAGAGATGCGGCCATAGTTTTTTCTGTGGCATGAGGTTGGAGTGGTGATTGTCTAGAAGTTTTCTGTCTTGTTATGTTGCCTCTTTCCTTGTCCGTTGGCTAAAAGAACTGCTTTCATTGATTATTTTTATTTATTTTGCCTGCACCTGTTTGTGTTTTGGGGTTGTCAGCTTCTTCACCTTTGAGCCTGGTATATATGCAGCAAGACAAACAAACAAACAAATAAAAAACAAAGGGAACTCACGACATCTACAGTCCTGGATGGTCTGCCTTTTCTTTCCACCTTTCAAAGTCTTCTTATGTTTGTATTACATATAATGTCCAGGGTTTTTAGATGTACTTAGCAGAAGAAATAGAAACATATGTCTACTTCACCATCCAGAAGCAGAAGTCTAAATGTCTTTAAGACTTAAAATTTATAAAGTATAGTATTTAAATATAATATCCTTTAAATCCTTAGGAGAAAGTTAAGTGCTTCTTTCATTAGTGTATCAATCAAATATTACTAAGACAGCAAATCTGTCACAGTATTACCTAATTACCAGTGAAATCATAATACTAATTCAGAAATGTCATGTTTACTTCAATTTGGAAATGACCTAATGAAAAATTGACATCAGGCCCACCACAGAAAATGTCCAAAGGCTGGAAAGTCTTCTGATTAAAGAATCTCATGGGGGTATCATTTATCTTTTTCCATTTTTCTGTTTTCTTAAAATTACACTAACATTCCTAACTTGGTCCAATATGATTTCATTTGGGAGGAGCACAACTGCAAAGATAAAAACCCTAGAGTTTTAAACTTGTTAACATGTTTTACATTATCTTTCTTTTAAAAATTTTTCCATGCCTTAATTGGACTGGTATAGGAGCAAAGACTTGCTCAGTGTTGCTTAGATTTAGGCCCCAGCTTGATATCACAATAAATTGATAAACAAAAGAGACCTTTCTCATTTTTAGCACATGGACATGGGCCGGTGGCTTTGTGGGGCCCGAATGCTGGGGCAGTTGGAGCTGGTGGAAAGCCTTACCTTTGGATATCTGTGCAGGAAGGTCCTCTTCTCTGCCTGGAGTCCAGTGCTCAGCTTTGAGCCTGTGGGGATGGCCACTTTCAGGGCCGGATCCAACCTTGCTGATTGGGCTCTAGTTTATCAGCAGTGGAAAAATGTAATTATCTCATTACCTGCCCATTTTCACCCTATTTCCATTCACTTAATGAAGATGGTGAAACTATTTCAGAAAATGAAATAGTTTGAGACCAAAAGTCATACATATACATCAGTCATATATATACATCATATATAGAGACTCAATAACACCCCATAAGCAACCTTCCAAATATTTTTAGAGGTCTTCTCCTAGAAATTGCTAACCATTGCCTGTGCTAACTTTCCTTCTTGCTCAAAGCTTCAGATGTTTATTTAAGTTGCAGCCACTTTAGTAAGCACAGTAGATTTTGAAACAGTGAGCTCTTAACAGTTCTTTTCCTGATGCCCAGTATGCTTTTAGGAATTACCAATATCTAAATTTTCTCCATAGAGAAATCAGTTCCTATGGAGATAAATATAGGTAATCATTTCTGTTCCTTTATGTCTGTGTTGCTTTACTAATAACTATAATAATAAAGTAGAAGAAAACACAATATTTATATGTTTTATGCAAATAGTTACTTTAAGCTATGTTGACATCTAACTAGTATATCCTAGTTTCCAGACTTGTAGGAGCATCACATTTTGTTTCTTCAGTGAAATTTATTTTCAGAAGAATTGCAAGAGTGGGAGGACATGTAATTTGAATCCTGTGTTACAGCTCTATTTTCTAGTAATTCCATACATATTTCAGAAAACCGCATACAAATGTTAGGTCTATTAAGATAGAAATGTGTAAATAAGGATTAAAAACTTGTTAAAAGCCATGCATATGAAGAAAGAGGGAAGGGGAAAAATACTAATCACAAACAAACTTTTCACCTTCCCCCAAACCCCATGTCTAAGAAAGGCACATTATGCCAGATTAATGGGTCATTGAATATGAGAATCCAATGACCTTCTTCTGAGGGTAATGCTGGGAGCATCAGGAACTCAGTATAAGCATAGATACTCCCCCTGTAGCAGCTTTCACACTGATTAAATTTCATGCACTGATTCCACTGTGCAGAGATCACTGTCGTCAGGCACTTAGATTCTGTTAGGTGAGTACTTATATTGCTGGATTCTCTGACCAGACAAAACGGTACCTGCTCCTGCAGTGAGCATTTGGAAACTGGAACATGTGATCAATAATGGAGATTATTATTGCAGTGTATAACTAAGCTGAGTTGTTATTGCTGTTTTTTTAATATAAGTTATAAGTTATAAGATGTTAATATCCAAATTGCAAAACCTTTCTTCCGTCCTAGAAAGGAAAATGGAGATTTGCTCTCTATGGCTAAAGATAGTAGACTCCATTGTCCACTAGAAATTCAAATTCACATCAAGTTTGAGTGTCTTGTCAGGAAAAGGCAGGCAGAGATGAAAGGCCTAAAATGAACCATAAAAAGCCAGCCGGTTATGTGGTGCATTGCAACCACTTCGGTTTATTTGCCTTAAATGAATTACTCAGTTTGTAATACAGTAATGTATTAATAATTACATGTCAGGTAATTTGCAACTTTTTGAAGATAAAAAAATAGCATAGTAATATAATCATATCATAGAGAACTTTCCATTTTCAAAAGTACTTCCTTATGCACAATCTCATTTGCTCCTCAGATATCATATCATGTGGACTGGGAAAATGTGGTATTCCTCATTTTTCAAAGGAAACCAATGTTCACAGAGTTGATTGACACAGATAAGAAAACACAATATCAGTCTAGTCTGGTAACTAGGCCTTCCAGATCTTACCTCGCTTGGTGCTCTAATCAACAGATGAATTCCCATCAATTCCAAAATAAAAGTAAGGCTGAGTTTTCAGAAAGCAGAGTCTAAGACAGAAATTCTTTTGCAAATGATTTACTGAGGGCATGTTCTCAGGAGAAACTTCTAGGGCTCTGAGTAAGCAGGACAGAGCAGGAGAAGGAGCCAGACAGAGATAGGAGTTTAGAAGTCTGGCTTCAGCCTGATCCCACAGGCAGCTCTGGAATGTGAATTGCAACAGACGTTTTCCCACCCAAAAGCGAGAGAACTATTGTTGCTTCTTCCTCCTCACCAGTCAGTCCATAGCTGGGGGCACTCCTGAGTGTGTTATGGGGTCAGCCATCCGAGATGGCTTCCAAATGAGCAAGGACCATACTCTGAAGGAGGGCGCACAGCAGAGCTGCAGTCGGGGATGGGGGACTCAGACTGCTGAAGATACCTCACAGAATCTGTTACAGATACCTAATTATCATTCTTTTTTAGAAGATAGCTTTCTTCTTCATTTTATTATGCATCCTGTAAAACATGTATAAAGTAGAGAGAATGACGTAATGAACTCCAATCTTCACATCCTCCTCATCAATAGTAACATATGGCCAATCTTGTTTTCATCTGCTGAAAGTTGGGTTTTGCAATACAGTGCGTGTTACTCTCTGTATTCAGGAGTACTAACATATACAGTGTAGTTTAAACAAGTTATTTTGATTGAAATAGTCTTGTAAGGAACAATTTAGTTTACTGGAGAGGGACCAGGGTTTTTGATATTTGCATTGCAGTCTTGGTTCTGCAAAGACTGGACCGATATTCCCTATAATCCTTTGTAGCTTAAATGCTTGGTAATTTTCTGACCAGAGGTAGCATAGAATGAATAGATTATATTCTCAAATGCATTTAGCAGTTTTACAGCAGTCCTTTAGTGCCTGGTGAACACAAGACAGACTCCCAAGTACAGCTGTACAAGAGTAGCCTTCTTCAGACCATGTAGGACAGAGTGGCATGCCAGTTGGATCCCTAGGGAATAGGGTCTCAGTGGAATCCTGTTGCTCATAGAATGAAGTCCATACTCTTAGTACACAAGGGTCTACGAAGTCCCACCCCAGCATACCTTTCTTGCTTCACCTTCCTCAAGTGTCTCACCTTCGTGCTGTGTCCTTGGTACACTGAACTGCTACTGCTCTTAAGTCACCATACCTTTTGATGCGACTCTGAGCCTTTCAAATTTCTGTCTTTCTGCCTAGACTCTGTCTCTAAATTTATATATGGAAAAATTAATCATAGGGTGTGTCACAATGCAAACATTATCCACCCTCAGAAATATTTTTCAACTTCCATTATTTCCTCTTTCCATACTTTGTCCTTCATCCCCTCTTCTTTTGACCCCACCTTACCCTCTGTTTTCCTAGGTAAATGGTAATCTACATTCTAGAAATATCCAGGACAGTACATTGGTGCTTAATCTACATTTGCACTAATTGGGGATCTAGATAATGGTGCCCAATAAATTATTATTAAATGGACAAATGAATGTAACTCCCTCCTTTCATCCCCATGGCATTTTTCCTATGAGTAATATTACAATTTTTTTGTGTGATGATTTGCTTCCATGCCCACCTTACCTGTTCTGGTGGTTTATGTTTCAACTGGACTGGGCTAAGAGAGGTCCAAATGGCTGGTACAAGATTATTTCTGGATGCATCTGTGAAAATATTCATAGAAGAGATTAGCATTTGAATCAGTAGACAACTGTGTAATGAAGATCACCCTTACCAGTGTGGGTGGGCATCATTCAATCTATTGAATAGAACAAAAAGGCAAAGGAAAGGTAAATTCTCTCTCTTCTTGAGTTTGGGCATTTCTTTTTTCCTACACTGAAACATTGGAGCCTGGTTCTCAGGCCTTCAAACTCAGATTAAATTATACCACCAGCTTTCCTGGCTCTTCAGTCTACAGATGGCACATTGTGGCATATCTCAACCTCTCTAGTTGTGTGAGCCAATTTCCATAATAAATCATTTATTTCCAATAAATCATCACACACACACATATATACACACATCCACACCAAGGTCAAGAGAAGAGCATAATGAATTTCCAACATCATATTGGTTCTGTTTCTCTGGAGAACCCTGACCAAAATACATTATCTTAATTTGGGTTTTCCCAGAAGAATAATCCTGAGATAAATCCAGAACAAGTAGCTGATTTGTGGCGTGATATCAGGAAAATGAGTAGAGAAGTGGAGAAATAAGTAGCGAAGGGATAACAAACACCTCATAGGGAAGTCTAGAATTGGTAAGACATGGACTTGAGTGTCATCCCATCCGCAGGAAATTGGTAGAGGGATGCTTCTAGGAGGCACTAATTTCTAGAGCTTCAGCCTGATGCACATGGGCAGAGCAGAATGTGATGGCCAGAAAAAGCCAAGATAATATGCATGTGGCGCCAAGGATATCTATTATGGATTTTAATCAAGATCTATTCTTCTTTTACCCTAGTCCTTCAGGCTAATGATAATGTGGAGCACTAATTAAATGCTATAAAATGACTGAATAAATAGATAAATGAGTGGTATAATGAATGGCTCCACTAAGTTAGAAATAGTCTAAACCTAATCAGGCCTCTGTGTCCTCTGAGGATACCTCAGATCGGTAACCCTGTCATGAAATGTAATACACTCTCCCAGAAGGACAGATTATAAGACCCTCAACCGAGTCCTTTCTTCTAACACATGCGTACCACTGGAATGCCACCCTTGCTATATGTGGTGATTCTACTCCCCAATTGTGGCTTGTTAGCTGAAACCATCCAACATAATATGAAAGACCTTGATATCAGTAACCTCATTTCAAACTTTCCCAATCCCATTTTTTATTACATTGCCAACATGTGGTTATGTCGGTTTCAAGGGGAATGTAATACATATGGCTCATTTACATTTACCTCTACTAATATTGCTTTATAAAAACATACTAATGTCCTCAGGAACATTTTCAAAGATATTTATATTTGAATATATATATATAT
>VMDR010035636.1:0-10706 GCA_007922815.1 Macrotus californicus | reverse complement strand
ACATCTAAGAATCACTGGCATATTAAACATTGCCCCAAGGCAAGGGCTCAGTGTCTGCACTCAGGTGGGCTTAGCCCTGCAGAGAGGGGACAGGTCAATGAGCCTCAGGTGGACCTTTGCATTAATAGCTAGCTGTAGCAGTGGAACTTAGGCTCAAGTTTGGAGTACCCAATACCAATTAAAATTCCTTAAAAAATTACATTTTGTTGTAGCATTAAGAAACAGTTAACGTGATTAAGCTTAAGGAGACAAAACCACATGTCCCAGAATAGGTAAGTTTTCAAAGCTACTAGGTAGTGGCATAAACCTTTTATGACTGTTAAAACTTGCCTCGGCTGGTGTGGTTCAGTGTATTGAGTGCCGGCCTATGAACCAACAGGGTTGGGAGTTGGGGGTAGGGTGGCAGTAGGGCACTCGAGAGAGGCAACCACACATTGATGTTTCTCTCCCTTTCTCTCTCCCCTTCCTTCTGTCTAAAAATAATAAATAAAATCTATAAAAAATTGCATATTAAAAAAAAGACTGTTGATACTTACCCACATATCAAGCATCTATCTATTGTAAACTTCTTTGTTCCTGCCTAATGATATGTAATTTAAGAAACTACAATAGAGAATATAAAGAAAATCTGGTATTCTACCATGTGAGTCAAACTTGCACAGTTACTGTAAAAGTGCTAAAGGGGTAAAGATGATAAGTTTTGTTTAAAAAAAATAGCAGTTCCTTAATATGGCTGTTGGGAGAATTCTCTATTAATATCTGCGTATTGCGTGTCAGTATTTGCTCTAAACTATCTTTTCAAGGATGTTAGTACAGCACACAGCCTTGAAGATGGACCCAGTGTCTCTTTCTGGAGCAGAGGGCAGGTTTGTTTCCTGACCAGGATAATGAAAGTAATGTCTCCTTCCAGGGCAAAGGGTGGGCAGATCTGGCAGCAATCCCTTTAGAAGACTGGGTATTCCCAAGTTCGAGGTCTGTAGCTGTTGATGCAAATCCAGCATCTACCTGGGTCACTGTGTATCACCCAGGGGAATGTGAGGAGCTAAGGGAACCAATGAAATGTGAAGTCCAGGCTGGGGCTGTGATGTGAGTGAAGTCCTTGGCCTCTGACCAAGCAGCACCCTGAACTTGTTAGCTTACAAATAGAGTACAAATCTCAGAGCCTCTACAGTTCTCTACAATGACTGTGCTCCTGACAGGAAAGGCCAACATTAGATCCTAAAAATCTTGAGGCTCTGGGTATGAAAAGGCTTAATTGTAATATTGATTTTAAAAAGGGCATAATTATATGCATAAATGTGATTCTGCTCTTTAGTAAGAGAATGCTGTGTATATTTTAACATAGTGATTCTTCCTCCCCACTCTCAATTACATGTAATTAAATTGACAGTTTGTCTTATAATAAAGAAGATATATTATTTGTATCCCACTTTCCAAAATGGATTTCTTCCCAGGATTCCAGAAATTGCAAAATAAAAGCTAACAGCTAATCATAGAATCCTTACTAAGCTGGACTGTGACAATTGTTTTTCTACCTTTCAATTCCCTCCTGATTTTCTATTTCATTAACTGTATTGTTTATATGTCTGTTCTCATAAGCTGCTACAAAGAAAAGCATCGTAAGTACATAAGTCTCATTAACATAGAAGGAAGTTTTGAATTCACCAATAGAATATAAGGTTTTAGTTTTGGTTATGAGATACTTGACCAAATTTCTCATATGGGCCTTCCCAGGAGACACTGCACAGCCAGTCACACATGACTTTGATGGTAGTTTTGTAAAAGAGGGAAACTGTTATGTACCTCTTAGTAAAGAGTTTCCTTAAGAGTTACCCAACAGACAAGTCATAGTTTTCCTGATGACAGGAGGTGGCTGTCAGCATTCTCACTCTCAAAAAGAAACCCAAGTTGGCCACAGTTCTGTTTTAAAAAGGCAAATAAAGAGAAATGACACTTACTTCACTGTTACTTGGGCATGTCCTGGTACTACAGGGCAAGACAGGAAATACTTTGGCCCAAGAAATGCTTCAGGTGTGCCCAAGCGGGCCAGGCAGGAGTTGAGCTGGTGCCAGACGGCCAGGGCCCAGTCGACCGTCTTGCATATGGGGTCGCAGGGAGAGGGCACCTGACCTCTGAACTAGAGACGGGGAAGCGGAACACAAGGGCTTGATTTAGAACAGTGCTTCTTTCCCTTTTGTTTTTTAACAGTCCAAAATTAAAAAGAAACACATTTAAAACTACAAAACAAAATGTAGCTGAATCAGATTTTATATTCACTTGATGTGGTTGAAGGAGGGATAATATCTCAAGTGTTAGCATGAGATACAGACCTGTAGCTACTTATATGAAATGGAAAGGTTCAGACATAATGGAGCAGTAAGTCGGCTAAGGAGAAACCTTGGAATTCTTAAACATCAGTTCTGGAAGAAATCATTGTTCGCCTATACATAAAGGACCTCATAGGGTCTTCCATATATGTGTTTGTAAAAGGATTTTTGAATTAATGAAATAAAAAATAACATTAAATATTTTCCTATTTTGGTGATGAGATCCACATGGTACATCTGGATCTGTGTTGATTTAATCTCCCTAGCTAAAATGCTAACTTCCTTAAAATGTACAGAGCTCTGCTCATAAAAAGAAATTTATATTTTGTGTTTTTTTTAGAATTTACTATCATATCAATAGATGCAGAAAAAACATTCAATAAGGTATCTCCCCCATTTACAATAAAAACACTCAGCAAAGGACAAGTAGAGGGAACATTCCTCAACATAATAAAGGCCATATACAAGAAAACTACAGCTAACATCATACTCAATGGGCAAAAACTAAAAGCTTTCCCACTGAGATCAGAAACAAGATAAGGATGACCACTTTTACCATTTCTATTCAATGTAGTATTGGAAATCCTAGCCACAGTGATCAGACAAGAAAACAGAAACTAGGAAAAAAATTCCATTTACTATAGCAAGAAAAATAAAGTACCTAGGAATAAACCTAACGAAGGAGGTAAAAGACCTACACTCAGAAAACTATACAACACTGAAGAAAGAAATTAAGGAAGACACAAATAAATGGAAGCATATACCATGTTCATGGATTGGAAGTATTAATATCATCAAAATGTCCCTACTACCCAAAAAAATCTGTAGATTCAACACAATTCCAATCAAAATATCAATGACATATTTCACAGACATAAAACAAACATTTCAAAAAATATATATGGAATCATAAATGACCTTGAATAGCCTCAGCAATTTTGAGAAAGAGGAACAAAGCAGGAGGGATCACAATACCTGATATCAAACTGTATTACAAGGCCACTGTAATCAAAACAGCCTGGTACTGGCATAAGAACAGACACATAGACCAATGGAACAGAACAGAGAACCCAGAAATAAATCCATGGTGCTATGGTCAATTAATATTTGACAAAGGGGGCAGGGGCATAAAATGGAGTAAAAATAGCTTTTTCAACAAATGGTGTTGGGAGAGCTGGAGAGCTACATGCAAAAAAATGAAACCTGACCACCAGCTTATACCATACACAAAAATAAATTCAAAGTGGATAAAAGACTTAAATATAAGTTGCAACACCATAAAAGTCATAGAAGAAAACATAGGCAGTAAAACCTCAGATATTGCACACAGCAGTATTTTTACCAAAACATCCCCTAGAGCAAGGGACATAAAGGAAAGAATAAACTAATGAGACTGCATCAAATTAAAAAGCTTCTGCACGGCTGAAGAAACATCAACAAAATGGACAGAGAACCAACTGTATGGGAAAACATATTTGCCAATGATACCTCGGACAAGGATTTGATCTCCAAAATATATGAAGAACTCACACTACTCCACTCCAGGAAGACAAACAATTCAATTAAAAAATGGGCAAAGGATCTGAACAGACACTTCTCCAAGGAGGACATACAGAGAGCCCATAGACACATGAAAAAATACTCAACATCATTAGCCATTAGAGAGATGCAAATTAAAACCACAATGAGATACCACTTCACACTGGTCAGAATGGCCATCATAAATAAATCAACAAACAACATGTGCTGGCAAGATTGTGGAGAAAGTGAACCCTAGTACACTTGGTGACAATGCAGACTGGTGCAGCCACTGTGGTAAATAGTATGGAATTTCCTCAAAAACTAAAGATGGAAATGCCTTTCAATCCAGTGATGCCACTGCTGGGACTTTACCCTAAGAATCTTGAATCACCTATAGCAAAATTATTTACAATAGCAAGAGCTGGAAACAACCTAAGTGCCCATCAGTAAATGAGTGGATCAAAAAACTGTGGTACATTTACACAATGGAATACTACACAGTAGAAAGAAAGAAGGAGCTCCTACTCTTCACAGACAACATGAATGGAACTGTAAAACATTATGCTAAGCAAAATAAGCCAGGTTGTGAAAAGACAAATATCATATGATCTCACCTATAAGTGGAACATAATCAACAAAACAAACAAATGAGCAAAATAGAACCAGAGACTTGGAAATAAAGAACCAAGACAGTGACCAGAGGGGAGAGGGAGGGGTGTAATGGGGGAAAGAAGAGGAAGGGGCAAGCAAAGGAACACGAATAGAGAACTCATGGGCATGGACAATGGGGGGAAATTGACTGTGGGAGTGGGGGGGAGAATGGGGTAGGGGTGAGCAATGGTGAAAAAGGCAAGACAACTGTAACTAAACAACAATAAATAAAAAAATAAATAAAAATCTGTCATGATCGTTACCTCACCTTTTTGGCTACTGGTTAAGATCATACAAGGGCTGAGCTCTGTTCAAAAGTATGTATTTATGACCAGGCAACTAAATTTAACATAGCCTGGGTTTGAAGATTTCTCTGATTAAATTAAGAATTCCCGAACTTAAATAACTAATGGCAGGCACTGTTCACGGAATTACCAAAGCCATTCGTACCCCATACTTTTCCCTCCTTCCACCTCCTCTGACCCCTACACCCACAAATGCATGTCCATTCACATTCTCTATGTAGCACAACAGACACAATTTTGTTCAACTCCCTGCTGGAGAGCTTTGATCTAAGAAAGGTAGGATCAACTGGATTGAAGGGATGGGCATGAAAATAATTCTGGTTAATGAAACATTAAAGGAAGTCTTTTGTTTCTGGGAGTTTCAGAAAAAGATGCTTTCCTCCTCAAGAAGGAGACTGATTAAACTTTTCACCCCCACAGCACCCTGCTTCCTGCCCTTGAACATGTTTTTGTGAGTATGTGGTACCTGAAGTTCTGCAGACAGACATCCTGCAATCTTGAAGGTGGAGGTCACAAGACTCCTGCAGTCCTGGCACCTGATGTCATGAGGTTCTGAACTGATGCCAGCAAAACCTACCTAATGACATTTGGTATCGTGAGGAGAAAATGCCTCTTTTTGTGAAGCAGCTAGTGGTGGGATGTTGTGTGATTTACAGCTTAAACTATTGTGCTGATCCAAATGGTCCCATTGTGTAGGAATGCATTTTTAAAAATCATGTTAAATCAAACTTTTATTTCAAATCCACCTTGACACTCAACGACTTACTGAATTTAAGATTATTAAATTAAATAGTAATGTACTAGATTTTGTTAGCCTTAAGCTAATTTGTTATTTGAGAGAATATATAATATTTATTTTAATATTTAGAAAAATCACTAAAAGTTATTATTACTCTTGAAGATGTATGAAAAGAGGCTCTGGTCAAGATGGCAGAGAAGGTAAATGTTATACTCACCTCCTTCCATGACCACATCAAAATTACAACTAAACTACAGAACAACAATCAATCAGAATGCCTAAGGATTGGTTGAACAGAACTCCTGTAACTAAGGACATAGAGAAGAAGCCACATGAAACTTGGAGGGGTGGAGACATGGAATGGGCTGGTCCAACACTCATGTGAGGTTGATAAAATTTAGAGGGCTATCTCAGCTATGGAGGTCCTGCCTGAGGAGTGAGGGTTCCCAGCCACATTCCAGGCTCCCTAACCCTAGGTTCCAGAATTAGGAAGAGAAGTCCTCATGACTTCTGGCTGTGAAAACCAGAAGGGATTATGGCTGAGACCAATGGCTGCTGGAGTCTCAGGTGTTTCTTTTAAACAGCCTGCACATGGACTTACCTGCTGACAGACTCACTCGCTCTAAGCTCCAGTGGTAGGACAGAAGCTCAAAAGGTATCAGGGACATACAAGGAGGAACTGAATTGTCTGGCTTTAGCACAAGGGTTGGAGGGGTCACTTTCTCTCAGACAGAAGTGCTGGCAGAGGTCATTGTTCCTTTGCTGAGTCCTCCCCCTGCATGCAGGTAGCTTATCTGTCTCCATCAATATGGCTAACACTGTTCACCTGCCTTGGTGATTCCCAGAGACCCAACTCACCCAAATAGTAAGCCCACCCAAGCGATTTCCAGTAGCTTTTTCATATATATGGCCTACCTTGGATCATCCTCTGGTCTTTCCTAAAATCTCTCAAAGGTTCACAACCCCCAAACAAGTAGCATCTGGCCCTGACATGCTGCGTACCTCTCACTAAGCAATCCCCAGCCAAGCGTTAGTGGTAGCTGGCCTCAGTTCACAGCTTAGCCTCTTTCAGGCACCTCCAAGTCCAGAACAAGTGGCAACCATTTTCAAATCACCTCATAGCTCAAATCAAGTGGCCCTGAGGAAGGGAACATGTAGTTCCTGACCTTGGCCTGAACCAGAGCTCCAGCTAAGAGGCTCCAGAACTAACAAACCAGGTGGCCAGGTATAGACCACACCAGAGCACCACCCAACCACCTCCACAAACAATATATCCAAAAGGCAGACTTGGCAGACACTAGACCTCTACTGAAGCAAATCCTGCTCCATAGGGTCACCTCCTGCAAAATAGCTCCTCCACTGTAGTCAAGGCCAGTTCTCACTACCAATCAGCCTAAGGGTCAATCCCTCCCAATGGTGTGCAAACAGCAATTAAGGCTCAACAAAAACAGGAGGACACATACAACCCACCTGGTGCAACCAGCTCAGGTGACCAGGGTGACTATGGCACTGGGCCCCACAAGACATCTACTACATAAGGCCATTCTACCAAGACCGAGAGATATAGCAGCTCTACCCAATTCATAGAAACAAACACAGGGAGGCAGCAAAAATGAGGAGACAAAGACACATGTCTCAAATAAAAGAACAGAACAAAACTCCAAAAAAAGAACTTAACAAAATGGAGGTAAGCAATCTATTAGATACAGAGTTCAAAACACTGGTTATAAGGATGCTCGATGACTAAGTGAGAGTGTCAACAAAGAGATAGGAAACATAAACGTGGACAAAGAAAGCATAAAAAAGAACTAATCAGACATGAAGAATACAATAACTGAACTGAAGAATATATTAGAGGGAATCAACAGTAGATTAGATGAACCAGGGGATTAAATCGGCAATTTGGGAAAGAAGGTAGCAGAAAAAAATGAATCAGAACAGCAAAAAAAAAGAAATTTTAAAAAATGAGGATAGTGTAAAGAGCCTCTAAGACAACTTTAAGCATAACAACATTTACATTACGGGAGTATCAGAAGGTGAAGAGAAAGGGATTGAAAAGTATTTGAAAAGATAATGATGGAAAACTTCCTCAACATGGTGAAGGAAATACAAGCCCAGGATTTACAGAGTCCCAAACACGATGAACCCAAAGAAGCCCACACCAAGACATATAATTGAAATGCTAAAGTTTAAAGACAAAGAAAGAATCTTAAAAGCAGCAAGAGAAAAGTAGTTGGTTACCTACAAGGGAGCTCCCATGAGTGTCAGCTGATTTCTCAACAGAAACTTTGCAGGCCAGAAGAGATTGGTATGAAATATTCAAAGTGATGAATAGCAAGTACTTACAACCAAGATTAGTCTACACAGCAAAGTGATCATTTAGAGTTGAAGACTAGATAAAAGGCTTCCTAGATAAGAAAATTCGAAAGGCATTCATCACCACCAAACCATTATTATATGAAATGTTAACAGAACTCTTTAAGAAAAAGAAAAAAAGAGAAAAATATGAATAATAAAATGGCAATCACTACATATTTATCAACAATTACATTAAATGTAAATGGATTAAATGCTCCAAACAAAAGACGTATGATGGCTGAATGGATAACAAAACAAGACCCTTACATATGCTGCTGCAAGAAACTCCCTTCAGATTGGAAACCACACATAGACTGAAAGTAAAGGGATGGCAAAAGCTACTTCATGAAAATGGCAACAAACAAAAAAGCTGGGGTAGCAATACTTATTATACCAGACAAAACAGACTTTAAAATGAAGGATACAATAAGAGACAAAGGACGTAGCAAATCCACTTCTGGGTATTTTTTCCAGAGAAATCCATAACACTAATTTGAAAAGACATAGGCATCCATATGTTCATTGCAGCATTATTTATAATAGCCAAGCTATGGAAGCAACCTAGGTGTCCATCAATGGATAAATGTATAAAGAAAAAGTGGTGCATATGTACACTATAATACGACAGAGCCATAAAAAAGAACCAAATCTTGCCATCTACAACAACTTTGATGGACTTAGAGGGTATTATGCTAAGTGAAATAAGTCAGAGAGAGAAAGACAAATTCTGTTTAATTTCACTTACATGTAGTTTCCAAAAAACAAAATACACACACAACTAGAATTGTAATAGACTCATAGATACAGAGAACATTTTGATTGTTTCCAGATGGGAGGGGGTAGGGGAAATAAGAAAGGGGAAGGGATTAATAAGTACAAATTGGTGGTTATAAAATAGTCACTGGGATGTAAAGTACAGCACAGGGCCCTGGCTGGTGTGGCTCAGTGGATTTGGCGCTGACCTGTGAACCAAAGAGTCACTGGTTCAATTCCCAGTTAGGGCACATTCCTGGGTTGCAGGCCAGGTCCCCAGTGGTGGGGCGCATGAGAGGCAACCACACAATGATGTTTCCCTTCCTCTCTTTCTCCCTCCTTTCCCCTCTGTCTAAAAGTGAATAAAAATAAAATCTTAAAAAAAAAGTACAGTATAGGGAATATAGTCAATAATATTGCAATAACTATGTATGGTGCCAGGTGGGTCAGATTTATTGGGGAAATCAGTTTCTAAGTTTTATAAGTGGCTATGTTGTACACCTCAAATTAATATATTATTGTGTGTCAATTGTAATTGGAAAATAAAAAAATATTTTAAAAAAAGAAATGTGCCAAAAGATAGAGTTCTAATTTTTCATGTGACCTTTTAATATTACTGTAGCCAGTTTAACAGTCATATATTAAAAGTAGCTTGAGTGGGTGGATAATGTTCTGAAGGCCCCGTGGTCCCATTGGCTTTTCCTTAAGAAGAGTGATTAATTTTATAATCTAGTCTTCTACAGCATCTAGAACTTGGTTAGTTAATAATAGTAAAACCAATTTGCTTTTAGATAACTTAATATAGTCCAGAAACTGTTATGGGTTTTATATGCATTATCTTATTTAATCCTTGAGTATGCAAATATGTATTTGCCCGAAGCCACAAAATTAGTAAATGACAGAACTAAGCCCAGGTTTCCTGACACCAAATCCCCTCTTTTAAAAAGCTGCAGCTCTAGGCTGGTTACCTTATTCACAACTTTCCTTCTTAAGGACCTCTGCAGCAGGCCCTGCATGGGCTCGCTGTCCCACCGCAGCTGCACCCAGCGGAAATGCTGCTGCACCAGCAAGTCAGAGCCCTGGAGACAGGCCTTCGCAACGGTGCCCATCAGAAAGCAGTTCTCATGAAAGTAGTAACATTCTGACATTCCGTTTCCTAAAATGAGCCATGTTATAGGACAAATGCAAATTAAAATAAGTCAAAGAAAGAAGAACATGAAGTATAGCATGTACTCTGGGTACAGAAAGAGCAGAATGATCTCACAGGAGCTTGCTTCTCAACATGGTCTTGTCTCACTGCAATCATTACCTTTTTGAAAAGTACAGGAGCTTTCTGTGCTGCGATTTTCCAGAGGTGCCAAGAAGTCCCCCAGTAACTCCGACAATGAAGATTTTTCCAAATTCTCTAAGATGATGATGATTTTCTTATTAACAGGAGATTGTTTCACTGGGATCAGACAAGCTGCAGTCAGAAATGAAATTGATTTGAGCTTTTACAACAATCTATATGAATTGGTAAAAATTACAAAGTCTGAGGACATAAAGTGGTAGCAAAGATATAACATAATGAGAATGCTCTTAAAGTGTTAAGGGAGTATAGGACTCTGGCAAACAGACTGGCGCTATTTAATACAGTTGACGATACACACACACAACCATCTAATACTAGTTCTACAACAGATTCCAAACAGAATCAACCCAACTGTCCACCAACAATGGAATGAATAAATAAATAGGAATATATTCAGGCAATGAACATGAATGTGAACAAATAATCAGAAACAACAACATGAAGGATTATCACAATAAAGTAAGGCTCAAAATACAAAAAGATATGTACAATATGATTTCACATTAAGTTTGAATACAGGCAACATTACACATAATTTAAAGATTAATATATTGGTAGTAAAACTATAAAGAAAAGCAAAGAAATGATTATCACAAAAGACAGGTTAATGGTTACTGGCAAAAGGAAGGGTTTGTGAACCTAGACAGGAGCCTGTGGGCACATTTTGGAAGCTGGGGGAATTCTATTACTTGGTCTGATCA
>VMDR010035635.1:0-10707 GCA_007922815.1 Macrotus californicus | reverse complement strand
TCTGATATCCTTAAGTGTTCTTAGTTTTTTATATTTATACCATAAAAAATGAGCACCTAATACCTACACGATATATATCCCATATCTGTCATTGGTACATATGACTGATTTCCTACTCAACATATTTTCCTTGACCCTGTGGGTTTTCTGAAATTTTCATCAGCCTAATCTCCGTGACACATTTAAATTTATGCGCTCTAAATTTATTTGTGTTAAATCTATTTTTTATTATTCATGCTATTGCAGCCTTCCCAATTTTTCTCCTCTTTCCGCCTCCACCCCACACATCCCCACCTCCACACTCATTCCCCACACTGTTGTTTATGTTTATGGGCTCTTCATATGTGTTCTTTGACTCACCTTCACCTTCTTCCAAACAATCCCCACCTGCCTCCTCCCGTCTTACAGTTGTCAATCCATTTCATGATTCTGTGCCTCTGGTCCTATTTTGCTCATTAGTTTATTCTGTTCATTAGATAACCCTTTTAAGTGAGATCAGCAGGTATTTTCTTTCACTGACTGGCTTATTTCACTTAGCATAATAGTTTCTATTTCCATCCATGCTGTTGCATAGGGTAGGGATTTTTTCTGTTTGCTTCATCATACTCCATTGTGTAAATGTACCACAATTTTTTAATCCTCTCGTCTACTGATGTGCCCAAGAGGCTGTTACCAAATCTTGATGTTTGTAAATAGCACTACTATGAACATAGGGGTGTATAAATTATTTTGAATAGATGTTTTTAAATAATTAGGGTAGATTCCCAAAAGTGGAATCTCTGGGTCAAAAAGCAGTTGCCTGTTTAATTTTTTTAGGACCATGCGGTGTTCCACCAGTCTGCATTCCTACCAAGAGTACACTAGGGTTCCCATTTCTCCACATGCTCACCAGCACTTGTTGTCTGTTCATTTACTAATGATAGACATTTTGCTACGTGTGAGGTGATATCTCATTGTAGTTTAATTTGCAGCTCTCTGATAGCTGGTAGTGTTGGGCATTTTATCATATGTCTATGGGCCATCCGTATGTCCCTCCCACAATGAAAATGTCTTAGTATTTCCTTCCAAAGCAAGAAAGTCCTGCACTAGAAGGATCATCCATGCATTTCACCAGGAACCCAATGAGAAGAGGAGAATGTGTCAGCAAAGATAAACTCTGAGGAATTTAAAACACTGTTGTGAAGAGCAATCGGATTTGTTAGAACTCTCAATCTGATAGTCTATCCTGGCAAGTGGTTTAATAAGTCTTTATTCGTGTCCCCAAAATGTGAGAGCTTAAGTAGCTCCTTTGGGTAGTGCAGGAACCCAGCAAACTTTTGTAACACTTTTGTTATGGAAAGAACACACCCCATTTTTTATTATTTAGTTATTTTTTTAACATCAGCTCAGTCTTATCATATACGGTAGGCAATATTTAAGCACCACTCAAACCAAGAGAGCAGAGTGCCCAAGGGCCAGTAAAGACAAACGATGAGGACCCCAAATATGTCGGCGACCTCTGCAAAAATCAAGATCCTAGGAAAGAGTTTACTGCCAAGGACGGCACACTCTTGTGGCCTCAACTCCCTTCTTCAAACTAAGGTTTAGTAAGAAAGAGGGTCATGTGTGCTGCATGGTCTGAACTGATGTGGATAGCTGGTTGAGCAAGGAGGTGGCAGAACTTTGCAGGAGACCAGTCTTCAGCAGTGAATCAAATAACCAGGTCACTGCCAGTGACTGTGAACTCCTTATGCAAGTTCCCACTAGTGGGTTCAGTACCTGGTGTTGGGTACCAACAGGCGACCTGGGCGTCCATGTAGGACAAGAAAGACATAGTGAGGATGGACTGCAGAAAATGGCTTCCTCCGGCCTTTGTCTGAGGCTAGGGCCTCTTCAGCCTGTCCTGAGTCTACTGATGCTGCCTGGACCAGGGAAGTGGGGCTCCCAGAACTGCAGTGCTCTCTCCCCTCAGATGCTGCCCTACTAGCCTCCAGGTCCCAGGGGGGCTTCATGGGCCACTGTTTGATGTGGCACATCCTACCTCCCTGCCACCCCCTGCAAACTCCACCACACACTCTGAGGACCACTGCA
The DNA here is from genome assembly GCA_007922815.1 of Macrotus californicus. NCBI lineage: Eukaryota > Metazoa > Chordata > Mammalia > Chiroptera > Phyllostomidae > Macrotus > Macrotus californicus. The sequence continues at coordinate 8,637 of VMDR010035635.1, read as the reverse complement.
GACCAAGGCTCTGCCCCAAAGCCCAAATATGTTCTTACCAGCACTTAAAAACATGTAGTACGTACACAAGCATGCCTATATTCATAGAACTTAGTAACCATTTCCAACAGAATATGAATCCAAAAACATTTCATTAATGAACAAATGATCAGAAAAGTGATTTGTGTAATCCAGTATTTACTAAACGGGATTTTGTAGGGTATTGAATTTATACCCTGGTTATAACCTCGCTTCTGGGACCTACTGGATTCCTAACCTGTTACATGATTTTGCAAATGCTTACATACTTAATGAATTTTCTATATATGCATCTGATGATGAGGTGATAACTCTTCTGTGGTTTCACCTTCGATCATTATAACAGGAAGGTATTTTTGAAGTAAGCTAATCAATCAAATCCCCTTACATTGCTAAAATTCTGACAGAAGAAATTTAGAGTGTTTAAAGATCTGCTTAGACTTACTAACATATGACAAGAGGGTGACGATAAGCATGCATCTCAGAATTGCCATAGTGGAGGTCATGTCTTCCAGGCTGTCTCTCCATCTGGAAGCCCCTGCTTTTCAGCGCACACCACCAGAACTCCATGTGTCCCTTCCACAGAGTGCAGAGCATGGTTAGGTTGCAGTATATTGCAGAGGTACCCAAACAGCAAAAAGACCAGATTCTGAAAGGAGGCATGGAACCTGCATTAAAATTGCCAAAATAAGGTCAGAACCATGTGTACACATCGAAAAGGCACACACATCCCCCAGGCCAACATCTAGCCATTGAAGTTTTGCCATGAAGGAACTTTCCATTAGTGGAAGCCTTGTTTGAACAACAAAAGATTTTTTTCTCTGCAACTACTTCTCTTGGAAGTAGTTACAACAGTAGGGCCAAGCACAGGGAGTATCAAGCCCCTTAGACAGTTCCATGGAGAGCTCTGGAAACAGGTGACAGAGTTGTCGGCACATTTACTCCAGCAGGAGCGGCACCCAGACCCATTCACCACTGGGCATGTCACTGAAAGTCAGCAGCTATCACAGTCTCCTTCCCAATCTCTCAACTGCCCTGGGAACATGTGGGCAGAGTCCACGCCCAAAAGACAAAAACATGGCCTGCAGGGAGTAGGGCCAGTCCTGGTGAGAACAACTCAATGTGACAATGGGTACGAGGAACTGGTCCTGTTGAATAGAGACATGGGCAAAATGGTATTTTACTTCTTCAAATTAGTTATAAGACTTGTCAGCTTCTTTTAAAAATGTGGTTAGTATCATGATTAGGATTCTATTAGATTTACAGGTCTATTTGGGGGAAATTATCGTGGTTAGGATATTGAGTTTTGTGCTCATGAATATTTTATTTGCTGTTGGGAACTGCCCTGCCTGGTTTCAGAGGCTGTAACCTCCCTGGCTAAAGCTGAGTAAAGAGACCTTGGGACCATAAGCCACTAAGGAGACAAAGCTTATCTCCTTGGCAGGGGCACCGCCTCTGCCCATTTTACTTCACCCTGCTTGGCCCCAGGTGGATGACTGGTTAGCCAACGACGGGTAAGATTCCTCAAAGGAGGGATGACCAAAGACAGGCACGGTCATGAAGGAGCCCTCAGGGAAGGACTTGGGGGGCTATAGAAAAAGGAGGTGATGGACCCACACCCCTTGGCTTTGACAAAGCCTGAGTCCTCATTCTGTCTTCCAGAAGTCTCCTAATCTCTTGGCTGATTTACTTCCCCTGCCTGATTTAAGCCTGAAACAATGCCAGAGGGCAGTGCAGCTAGGGGCAGGAATGGGCGGTTCCTCAGGGTGATCAGGCCTAAGAAAGAATGCATAAAACCCTGTGAAACCTGCTTTGTGCTAAGAATGTCCTCAATTTTCTGATAAGGGTCTAAGCATGAAATGAGTTTGTTTCCCAAAGTTTTATAGCCCTTTAGCTAACTGGCCCTGACTCAGAATAAGCCCTCATAGTTCTTTGTATGTTTCCTATTGTTTGATCCTTACTGTCTGACAATGATTGATGAGCTTTACCTGTATTCCTATGCAAATTGAACCCAGTAAAAGCCCACTGAGGAAAAGGCTCCTGGCCCTTCTCCTCTGAGAGATTGACCACCTTGCCTCTCCAAGCAGATCATGTCTTGATAGACTTATTCTCATCCACGGCGGCCAGGGAGCCTTTGCAGGCAGAGCCCTCCACAATTTGCTTAACACATCTATAATAGCTTTCAAAAAATAATAATTTTTGTCAATACAGATCTGACACATCTTTTGTTAGACTTATTTCTAGGTACCTTGTAGTTTGGTTGTACTTTGAATGAGATATTTAAGAGATGACAATCCTTATAGGCTTTTGTAGATAAATAATATAATTGATTATCTTTCTTCCTGCTATGCTGAAGAACCCATTTGTTACAGTAGTTTGTCTATATATTCTCTTGGAGGTTTTATGTGGATAATTTATATCACCTGTTAATAAAAATAATTTTGTTTCTTCTTTTTTGGCACCAAAATTTCTTTCCTTTTCTTGTTTATAGTGTTGATTAGAATTTTTACTTTGTTGCAGTTATGCACTCTGTGCCCCAGGAGTTTTGCGTTGTTGTGTGTTCATTTTCATTTGTTTCCAGATAATTTATTTCTTACTTGATCTCATTATTAGCCCATTCATTATTTAATAACATGTTACTCAGTCTCCATGTATTTGAATGTTTTTGAGTTTTTCCTTGAGGGGGGTTTGTAGTTTCAAGTCCTTGTGATCTAAGAAGCTGCTTGTTATAATTTCAAATTTCTTGAAATTGTTGAGGCTTGTTTTGAGGTAGACTGTGTGGTCTACCTTTGAAATAGTTCCATGTACATTTGGAAAAAATGTGCATTTTGCTTCTTTGGGGTGAAATCCTGTATGTATATATAATCAAATATTTCCATTTGATCTAGAGTGTAGTTCAATGCCACAGTATCTTTGTTGATTCTTTGTTTGGATGATTTATCCATTGTTGACAGTGGAGTGTTAAAAGCCCCTACAATGACTCTATTGCTGTCAATATCTTGCTTCACCTCCTCCAAGATTGCCCTTATATATTGAGCTGCTTCTATGTTGGGTATATATATGTTTACAAGGATTATACCCTCTTGGTGGAGTACTCCTTCAGGTATTATATAATGACCTTCTTTTTCTCTTGTTATGACCTTTGTTTGAAGCCTATTTTGTCTGATATAAGTATTGCTACCTCAGTTTTGGGTTTGTTTTTTTTATGTCCATTTGCCTGGATTATTTTTCCCATCCCTTCACTTTCACCCTGTGTATGTCTTTTGTTCTGAGTTGGGTCTTTTGTAGACAGCATATACGTGGACGAAGTTTTCTTATCCACTCAGCTGCCCTATGCCTTTTGATTGGAGCAATTAATCCATGTCACTTTAAGGTTATTATTGATAGATACTTGTTCATTGCCATTTTCCCTTTCTACCTGTGTTGTTCTTCTCTCTCTCTCTCTCTCTCTCTCTCTATCTATCTCTCTCCTTCTTCTTCTCAAAGCAGACTCTTTAGCATTTCTTGCAATGCTGGTTTGGTGGAGATGTACAATTTTATCCTTTCTTTTTTTGTCTGGGATGCACCTTATTTTGCCTTCCTTTTTAAGTGAGAGCCTTATTTATCGGTAGGGTAGTCTTTCTTGCAGTTCTTTCCTTTTTGCCACTTGGAATATTTTGTGCCATTCTCTTCTGGCTTGTGGTGTTTCTCTTGAGAAATCAACTGATAGCTTTATCAGAGATTCCTTGTATGTTACTAGTTGTTTCTCCCTTGCTGCCTTCAAGATTCTCTGTCTTTAAATTTCACCATTTTGATTATGATGTGTCCGGAGTAGGCCTCTTTGGGTTCATCTTGACTGGGACCCTCTGTGCCTCCTGGACTTGGGTGACATGTTCCCTCACCAAGTTAGGGAAGCTTTCTGTCATTCCTTTTTCACAGGTTTTCTATCCTTTGTTCTTTTTCTTCTCTTAGTATCCCTATGATACAAATATTATTTTTCATATTGTTCTGCAGCTCCCTTAAACTATCCTCATTCTTTTTTAAACTTTTTGTTTTGTTTTATCTCTGCATGTTTTTTTCTTCCTTGTCCTTCAGCTCACTGATCTATCCTCTGCTTCAGCTAGCCTGCTTGAATCCCTTCTAGTGTATTCTTCACTTCAGATATTGTATTCTTCATTTCCTCCTTGATATTATATATAGATTCTATGTCCTTTTTCATGCTGATGTACTTCCCACTAAGTTCCTTGTAGCTTCCATAGAGTTCCTTGTAGTTCTCACTGAGCTCCTTGAGCACCTTTATAACCACTATTTTGAACTCTATGCCTGGTAGGTTGCCTGCCTCAATTTCATTTAGCAGTTTTTCTGGGGACTCCTCCTTTCCTTTTAGTTGGGGGTTGTTTCTTTTTCTCCTCAGTTTAGGTGACTCTTTTTGTTAGTTTCTGTGTATTAGGTTGATCTGTTCTGACTCCCCATCTTCATGGGTGACCTTCTGTGGTAGGTGATGTGGGACTCACTGGTGCTTGCTGTCTCCTTGATCTCCTGACTTGGATGCTCTTGGGATGGCCTTTATGCCCTTTATATGGGTTCTCTTGTTGTAATTCGGTTTCAGTTGTTGTTGGGTCACTTTTGGTGTGTTCTTCCCTCCGACCGGTTGACTGAGAGTCACACTGCCCCCATGTGTTGTTTGCTTTTGTACAAATGCTTCCAGAAGAAAACAAAACAACCCAGGAAACATAACCCATCCCTGCAAAAATAACCCCTGCACATAACCATGCTATCAACAACAAATGAGCAAATATTAATAAAGGTGGAAACACAGTATTATAAGAAAGAAAAAATGAATATGAGATGACTAATGGAAAGAAAAATGATTATGAGAGGGTAGACGGGGGAGATATAAGAGTAGGGAATAGAAACAAGGCGAAGAAAGAAAGTAAAGAACATGTACACCGTTAATTAAAAATGGGAGAGAAGAAGGCAACATGGAGTAAGAAAAGAGTATAATATGAGGTTAAAACAATTAAAAAATAGTGAAAAAATAGGAACAAAATTGAAGAAAAACATCTACCACAGGAGTACCAACAAAAAAATAAGCAAAGATTAATCCAGGTGGAAGGGGTTAAGAAGGAAAAAGGAAAATGATTATGTTCTGTCTAAAGGAAGGAAACTTGATTTTGAGAGAATAGAGGGAGAGGAAATATTAAGAGTGAGGAATAAAAACCAGGCTGAGAGGGATAAATCCAATTTAAAATGAAAAAAAGAAAGGTCAGGAGGAAGGCAAAATGGAGGAGGAGAGGGGAACAGAGAAATTTGAGATTTGAAATACAAAAATTGTGAACATCTCAGAAAAAAGTTGAAGAAAAGCAACAACCACAACCATATCAACAACCCATGAGCAAAGATTAATGAGGGTGGAGAGAGAATTAGGATACTATAATTAATGGAAAAAGAATATGAGGTGACTACTGCCATTTACAATGGCTTTGAGGGGCTGGACGGAGGAGAAATAGTAAGAGTTTGGAGTACAAACAAGTCATACAAAGAGAAAAAATAAAGTCAAAACAAAAATAAGAGGATGGAAGAAGGCAAGGTGGAATCAGAAAAGGGAAGAGTTAAATAGGAGCTCTGAAATAAACTAAAATAAAAACATAGTGAACTAACAGGAACAAACTTGAAGAAATAAGTTAAAAAGCTGTAAAGGAGAAAAAAATAACACAAATAATGAAGAAGACCATAGTGGAATTTGTCTCATCAGAGACTAGTGTTTGCCACTGTCTTCTCTTTCTGTCTGGATCCACCCCTGGTGATGTCAGATGCGGTCCTAGTCTAGCCCTAGCCACAGTTCCTGCAGCGTGACCCCTTCTGTTCTTCCTGGGCAGCTGAACTCAGTGGGAGCAAACTGTGCTTTCTCTCTGGTTTCTTTGGTGGCAGAATTGCTGTGTGCGCACATGCAATCTTAGGGTCCCTGGTGAGTCTCACCTCAGCTCCTCTTTTAAGAGTCTCTATGTGCGCCGCCCCCCTCCCCCCACCCCACCACCACACCACCCTGCACTGCAGCACCTGGACAGGTTTCAGGCACATTCCACCTCTCCAAAAAGCACAAAATCTCTCTTGGTCAGGGTTGTCCACAGCCTGCCAGTGACCCTGAGTTTTAGGAAATAGAGTTTCTCCCTGGAACTCTCCTGGTTGGTGCTGCAGCTATGGATGTGCTGCTCATTGTGTGTGTAGCCTAAGTCTCCCAGACTTTGTCTGTCTTTCCAAGTGTCCCCCAGTTAGGATTGGTGGTTTCCCTGTGTGGGACCAGAGTCCCGCTATGGGAGGGGAGGGAGCTCTAAGCTGCATTTTCTGTCTGTTCTGTCCTGTGCTTCAAGTGCCTCGCACAGATCATTTCCCCCTCAACTTACAAAAATCTACCGGTGGTGCAAAGCATCCTCTGTATCCCTTGGCTTCAAAAACTCATATCAGCTGAGATTCCGTTGATTGTTCAGGTCAGTTGTTGGAAGATTAGCTGAAAATCCATGCTGGGGGCACAAGCAAATGGGCTCATCTTCCACCTACTCAGCCACCATCTTCTGAAAACCTCGATTGTTCTATATTTTAGTAGTAATTTTGAAGTGGTTGTGTGAGGAAGTGAGCCGTCTTTACTTATGCTGCCTTCTGGACTGGGAGTGTCTATGATTGTGCAACAGTAAACTCTAACACTGTAATTTACTATAGTAAACACTGTTATTTATTAAACAAATAAATGTATAATTTCCAACCATGATAAGTGCTAAAGAGAAAACAGTGTGACAGAATGAAGAAAAAGCAATGGGGGTAGCTACTTGTGTTATTCTTGAGAGCAGTTACAGAGGGCTCTCTCAGTAAAGGATCACACAGAAGTTGTTTGAATCTCTAAAGTTCGTACAGAGCTCCTCCAGCTAAGGGTGAGGCCTGGGGTCTGGGGCCTGTGGCCTGCTCTAATGGAAGCTGGCCTGTGGGAGGGAAGGTCAATGGTCTCTCTTACAGGCCTTAAGCATAGGGTACATTTGGAAACACACACACACACACACACACACACACACAATCTAGTGTGACTGGAATACCTTTAATTAGTCATGGGATCCCAGAAGCAGAGAGGGGTAAGATCCTATAGTGACCTAATTATAAAATGACAAGTTTTGATTTTATTTTAATTAGAGTTGGCAACTTTTGAAAGGTTTTAAGAACTGTGATGCCGACCTCTGGAACTTCTGGCCAAGATGGAGGCATAGGTAGACACACAGTGCCTCCTTGTGCAACCAAAAGAAGGACAACAACAAATTTTAAAACAAAAAACAACCAGAACTGACGGAGAATCGAACCGTATGAAAGTCCGACAACCAAAAAACTAAGAAACATACATTCAGGCCAGTGGGAGGGGCGCAGAGGACTCGTGTGGCGGGGTGGTGGCTGGCAGATCCGGGAGGGGCACGGCTGGCTGGGAGAGGTGGCAGCTGCGGACCGGGCGTCCCACTCCCTCGTGGGGATAGACCGGGAGGAACAACTGGGGAGCGAGATGGACCCCGTGGCCCAGAGTTCTAGCTCAGAAGGAAAAAAGCCTCAAAGCCTCTGATTGAGAACTCCTGTGGGGGTTGAGGCGGCGGCAGCGGGAGAAGCTCCCAGCCTCACAGGAGAGCTCGTTGGAAAGACCCACAGGGTCCTAGAGCATACATAGGCCCTCCCACCGGGAATCAGTGCCAGGGACAGCACCGGAAGGGCCCAATTTGAGTGTGGGTGGCGTGGAGGGTCACTGGGGGCCGGCGGAGAGCGGAGCAACCGCCATTGTTCCCTCTCGGTCCCCTCCCCCACAAACAGCATCACTACGCAGCGACGTGGCCAACCCATCCTGGTGAACACCTAAGGCTCCGCCCCTTACTACGTAACAGGCGCACCAAGACAACAAAAATGGCACAAATGAAAGAACAGATCAAAGCTCCAGAAAAAATACAACTAAGCGACCAAGAGATAGCCAACCTATCAGATGCACAGTTCAAAACACTGGTAATCAGAATGCTCACAGACTTGGTTGAATTTGTTCACAAATTAGATGAACAAATGAAGGATACGATAAGGGAAATGAAGAAAAATGTACAGGGAACCAACAGTGAGGGGAAGAAAAATGGGACTCAAATCAATGGTGTAGAACAGAAGAAAGAAAGAAACATTAAAGCACAGCACAATGAAGAAACAAGAATTCAAAAAAATGAGGAGAGGCTTAGGACCCTCCAGGATGTCTTTAAACGTTGCAATATCCGAATCATAGGGGTGCCAGAAGGAGAAGAGGAACAGAAAGGAATTGAAAACTTATTTGAACAAATAATGAAGGAGAACTTCCCCAATCTGGCAAAGGAAATAGACTTCCAGGGAGTCCAGGAAGCTCAGAGAGTCCCAAAGAAGTTGCACCCAAGGAGGAACACACTAAGGCACATCATAATTACATTACCCAAGATGAAAGATAAGGAGAGAATCTTAAAAGCAGCAAGAGAAAAGGAGACAGTAACCTACAAAGGAGTGCCCATCAGACTGTCAGCTGATTTCTCAAAAGAAACCTTACAGGCAAGAAGGGGCTGGCAAGAAGTATTCCAAGTCATGAAAGCCAAGGACCTACATCCAAAATTA
>VMDR010035634.1:0-10675 GCA_007922815.1 Macrotus californicus | reverse complement strand
AAAAGTCTGGGCTGTCATGAGCCTCTGGGGACATTCTAAATGGGAGAATTTCCCACCTGGGCCTCAGAGGATGTTTAGGAATGTAAATGAGAGCTGAGAGCTGAAGAACAGTTTAGAGGAAGGCAGTGGTAAAACAAAAGAGTATTTATTAGTAATGGTAATCCAGAACTAAAATTGTGCAGGCATACAATGCGTCTAGTATCACTTTTAGTTATCATTATAGCTTTTGAATTTTATAAATATAGTTACGCTATCAGTTCCTCTTACTCTTCATTTAATAAAATGACAAAATTATATATCTCCTATTACTATAAAATATTTTACATTTATTAAAATAAATATCCAAAGCAATTATAATACAAACATGTGTTTTTTGTCTTTCTTATAGGACAGGAAACATATAATATATTGGTCCAATGAACACATATTATAGTCAAACCAATTCAATGTTTTTTAGTAAATAAAAGCACCCCCAGCATGCAAAAACTTACCACTGCCTAGGTCTCCATTACCTTTTCTCCTATTTGGAGTGGATAATGGACCCGGCCACAGCGAGGAGCCGCAGCCCAGGACAGCGCCCTGCTACCACCACCCACCACGAGGAATTGGATAGTTTTGGCAGCCCGCTCATTCTCACTTTTCTAGAACCTACCTCCAGGCCTAGCTAAGTCTCTCATTTCTTTCAGCAATTGTTCTGTGTGAATATGCGTAACTACAGTGAACAGTAATACTCAAAAACATACTACATCTATTGAACTACCTGATTGGCTGCAAAAACTGGAGCCGTTTCTTTAGGGGTCTTCCAAACAAACTGCCTTTGGTACTCAGAGTTTCTCAAGACACTATGTGAAGGAACCACGGTCAATCCAGCTTTCTTCTGCAGAAATCTATCCAACTGTTAGGGAAAAAATCCCACTCCAAGTCACTGAAAATTTCCATTCAAACTTTTTGTTTACTGTGCTAAAATAAACATACAGTACAGCACTAATTATATCCACATTGTTGTACAACTAACTTTTCTCAATTGAAAATCTCCCTTTTCAATTGTCAAACTATTTAAAATTCCTTTTTTAATACTATCAAGAAATTATTATGCATCCCACAAAAAGATTAACATCTCTTCATTCCTTCTTACCAATTATTTCTAATTAAACCTATTACTAAGAAACAACAGCCCTTGCTTTGTGCACACATTGCTTCTGGGACACCCCTTCCCCTGCCACCACTTACATATCACCTTCCTTGATCCCCCCGTGTCCCCTAGTTTTCACAAGCCATGGGTTCTTCTCCAACACTTCTAAATGCCTCTCCGTGGGCCCAGTCAGCAGCGGACAGGAAATGGGGAAGAAGCACAGTGGCATGGAGAAAAATGTGGGAGGCAGTGAGATGACAGCACAGGTCCCTGCACCCTCTGCTTATGTGCTCTCAGGGACCTGCTGCAGGCCAGCTATGACATAAGAGAGAAGAACTGCAAGGTCTTTGAGGTCCAGCCAAAACTCTCCTTTCTTTCGCATTTCATCAATTGAGATTCTGTTGTTATTGTTTTTTTTTCCCTTGCTGGTATACAATAATAAATTGAAAAGAGCCTAGGTAGAAGCCAGCTCACGGTCCCTGCCAGAGCTAATGACCTACTCCCCTTCTCTGTCTCAACTTGATCTCTCCCTCAGGACTCGGGTGCTGATATATGATGAATAAAATCCAGAAGCAAGCTGTCCACCCAATGAAGAGACACCTTAGTATAACTAGTACAAAGTGACTATTAAGAATAGAACTAATTCACAATAAAATCCATAGCCTCTTGTTAACTATTCTATAGGCAAGAAAACAACAACAGAAAAATTTTAAGTACAAAATGTAATATTTTGGAAATGATGAAATCTGCAAAGAATCCTATGCTTTTGTAAAGAAATACGGTGAATATACTTACCTTATTATCTATGTTTTCTGAGAGAAGCTTGGTAGAATGTTCCACTTCCACATTTTCATTAACTGGTATGTGGTTTGCTCTTACATCCTTATTATTCTGCACAATATCTGAAGCCCCTTCAGCTTTGGATTCTGCAGAGTCAGATCTGGTCCCCTTGGGAGCCCTGGAGGCTTCCAGTGCAAGAACCCTTTCTTGGTTAATGTCTTCTCTGTGATCTGCCTGCTGTGACTCCGGTGTCTCCAGGGCTTCAGGCTGCGGTGACACAACCACATCGTTCTCTGAGAGAGCTCCATCCCATTCAAGAGACTTTGAAATCTGTGAGTCATGGTAAGGGACTCTTCTTTTTGAAATAAAACTTGGCTCTTTCGTGATTCCTACAAAACAGAGCAAACAAAAGTACTGGCTACCAAAAAAAGTTGCAAAGACAACTTTCAGCAACACCTAGGAGAGTTGAAATGAAACTGAACATTCAGTTGAGAACATAAGCATAGTTTTGCAACATGAAATCTTTAATTTTGTTTGAAAGAAATATTACAAGTTTGACCATTACAAGTTTTAAAATTAGGGTCACAATGTTCGAGTTAGCCTCACACAAGTCACTAGAACTGCAACGTGATGGACCTGGCAAGTCAGGCAGCACATGCTGCCTCCGTTTCTAATTACTTTCCTGTGCTACTTAACAGAACAATGGGCCCTGGTAGTGTCAAAATTTGGAACTTTTCACAAAGCTTCTCTTATGCAGGGCAGACCAAGATGAGAAGGGATGAGATGTCATTATGCTGGATCTTGGTTCTACATGTGCCTTCATTTCCTGAGAATTAAAGAGAATGAACCCTTTAAACAAGAGCTAAGATACTATTTCTCTATATTTCTGTCTGGCAAGCAAATGTCCAAAAAACTTAACCTTCTGCTCAGGTAAGAGGAGCTCTGTGGAATGACAGCCACTAAGATACTGCCCCAGTTTGGGGCCATTCTTTAAATAGAAAGGAGACTGGGCAGGGTGAGGGCAAAAAGATAGGACCAGAAGGGAAGGGAAGGAGACAGGAGTGGAGAGAAAATCCGGCAAGAGGTAAATAAAAGCCAGGGTTCGTTAGCCTCTATCATGGATGTTCCGGCCACTGAACACAGAGTCCCCAGCCTTATAAGGTTTCCCTAGACCAGTGGTCTTCAAATTGAGTGCATATATGTCGGGCGGTACATATAGACGTTAGGGGCGGGGATGGGGGGCAGGCAGCTTAAGGGAATCATTTTCCAGATCCTGACTTCCATATGTTTTACTTCCTGACACTGATCTCCCTAAGAGATCATCTGCCATCTGTAGTTTTATTTTCCACCACCCCTTTCCTAATCACCCCTTTCCCACTTCACAAAAGAAAGACACACCTCTCAACCAGCCCCAGGGAATAAAAAATATCTCATAGGTGGGGAAGAAAAAGAAGGGACAATTCAAGAAAGCATAATTCCCGAGGGAGAGTATTTGACAACAACACAAAGAAGGCAGAGATTAGAAATAACAAAGGAACAGCACCTATTCCATCCAGTTCCACATCTTTCCATCCACCTATCTTAGAATTAAAATTCAAGTGTAAGTGTGCTATCGTGTGAAATGCGTATATGCGTATTAACCCATTTATTTGCATTGAAAAAGTTAGACCTTTTCTCTCACAGAAAATAATTTCCATTAGTTTTGCCAAGGAGGACTACCTTTACCAATTCTACCTATGATGAACATTTAGCATAAACTGAATGAGCTAAGTGGCAGCTCCAGTTTTAACAAAATACATGTACAATATTTAATATACCAGAAATCACATTCTTCAAAGCTATCTGTTACATTTAAGATAAAAAATTAAATCACCCTAAAAGTGTAAAGCAAAACAAAGACCTTCTAAGTTCTTTTAGGGAGTATGAAAGCTTAAAAGTTTGCAGACCACTGTCCTAGACTTCTTTCTGCGTTAACACGGAAAGAGGCTCCAGGTAGCAGAGCAAAATAAAAGGGGCCGATTCTCAAGTGGCCTGCCCTTGTCCTCCAGGACCAGCAAAAACACACTACAGGGACAAACGCACTCCGTAACAGAATGTCCAGCCAGGCCCAGGTAACACTGCTGCTGTTCCTGGCTTGCCTGCACTTCCCTTTAGGGACATCCTGGAGTTGTCACTCTGGCCCTCCCCTTCTGAATATTTAACATTCCCCATTAACATGCCTCCTCCCCTAAGCCGTCCATCCTTTTGTAACAATCATTCTCCAAAGCGGCTTTGCTCCCACGGTCTCACTTAGTCACCTCTCAACCCTCAAATACACCACATCTAAGCTAAAATGTCATGGAGGCAACTATTCAGTTACCCAATTTCCCAGTGTTATAATATCCCTCTAGGCCCTCAGTGGGGCACCCACACTTTAATAGAGATTTATTTTGGATTCTTACTCTAATGGAGCCTCAAATTTGTGGAATTTCTGGTCATTTGGTGAGGATTATGAGCACCATCCCGTCCAAGAAGCAGGGACATCCAGCCTTTAAAGTCAGGCTCTCGGCGAAGGATCCTAACACTTCAAATGATTCCTAAAAGACCCACCCCTCTAGCCAATTCTTCCCTTTATTCTCCAAACCTAATCCTGGAAACACTCTCATTTTACTAATTTCCCAGGTTTGGCACCCACTATTCTTTTCCTGGCTTAAATTACCTAACACGTGAGGAACTTACACACCACACAAAGGCACTCCCACACGTCACACGTGAGGCACCGAGCATTCATTCATCTGTATATATGCCTCTGGCCCTTAACAGGCAACATCTCATTTAATCCCTCCCAGCACTCCTGTGCAATGCACTTCCTAAACCCACTTGGTGAAACAACCGAATTTGCCTAAGGTCGCACAGCTAGTGTGGATTCAAACTCAGGTTTATTCCTTCATTCTAGTTTTAATAAGCACCAGAGTGCGTCAGGTACCACACGGTAACGACATGGTGAAGACAGACAGACAAGAGACCTGCTCAGAGACTTCATACTCTAGTGTGGGAGAATTAGGCAAGCAGGTAGAAGGAGTCAGTCTGCCTCTTCTCCCCTCTGGCACGCTCCAGGAAACCCTGCCCCAGGGCTCTGACCTCGCGGGTACACACGGAGGAGGTGCGCAGGATGACAAAAACGTGGCCTCTGAATTCACAGCTTGTGAGCAGTACAGACTTGATTTCAATTCATGGTTCTGTTATTTACTAGCTGTGAACCTTGGGCAACCGACTTAATCTACCTAAGCTTCAACTCCTCGACAACTCAGGAGTGCTCCCTCCCAGGCTTACTACTCTCAGCCCTCATGTCTCAGCTCAAATATCAAATCTAAAGCATATTTCCTCCAATCCATCCCTCCCCAAAGTTATCTATGATGCTAGTCTACAATTTTATATAACAACCTGAAATCCCCTCATTTATTTATTGAGTTACTTGTTCACTGTTCTTCACCACAGTTAAGGGTCTTTATCTAGTTCAAGGCTCTATCCCTAGAAGCTAGGAATACTCCTGGCCTATAGCAAACCCTCAATAAATATTTGTTAAGTAAACTAATGCATAAGTCAACCAGGCCAATTGACAAATGCTTCACAACTTTTTAATCATTTTGCAAACTTACCCCAAGGCTTATTCAAGTTATGATGAATTTCAGTTTGCCCAACTTACCTAATTGATCTGATCTAAGTCCAGCCCATGGGTACCTTCGCCCCACTGAGGAATTATAGGACTCTGACAAGTATGACTTTTTCCACAGAAAGTTCCTCTGGTATTCACTCAGCCCCTGTAAATGCAAAGCACAATTTGACTACAATGCAATTAATGAACGTTGTTTTAAAGCAGGCATCAGTAAACATAATTTCTGAACCTCTAAAAAGAGTTGTAAGAGTTAAGATTGATAATCAAACACAAATCTCCTTAATTACAGCTAATATTTCACCACCTGGCTTATTTTACTTAGCATAATACTCTCCAGATCCACCCATGCTGCTTCGAAGGGTAGGAATCAACAAAACAAACAAGCGAGCAAAACAGAGCCAGAGACCTGGAAATAAAGAACAAACTAAGAGTAACGAGAGGGGGGCTTCACCGAGGAGGAAAAGAAGGGGAAGGGTCAAGTCAAGGAATTTGTATAAAGGACCCACGGACAGAGACAAGGTGGGGGGAGGATTGAAAGTGGAAGGTGGGTGGTGGGTAGGGCAGGGGAGAATATTGGGGGGAAATGGGGACAACTGTGATTGTACAATAAAGGTTTTTTTAAATAATAATAGCTAATATTTACCCAACCCTGCACTAAGCAGTTCACGTGTCATATCCTTTAATCCTGGCAACCACTTGAGGCAGATGCTAGCCGGAATCTGAGGCCAGACTGTCTACCCTTTCGCTGGTTGTCTAATTCCAAAGCCTGAGCTGTTCTCTAACAACAGTGACAAACTAAATCTTCATTACTATAATTATCGTAATTAAGGCCTCACCGAATACACAATATTATGTATGATGCCTCGTAACTTTCAAAATTCTGCAAAGCCAACTAAAAAAAGACAAATTCCTCTCCCGTTTTGGATTCAAACCCTTAAGATAAAAGGCTAAGGCAGTCAGGGTTTGTGGAAAGCTGTGGTCAACTGTTAATGTTGAAGGGTGCTTGACCCTGTCAGCTACCTGGTACTTTTAACGAACCAAATGAACAACTATGAATGTGTATTTCTTATACCCTGTCTTTACCCTGCCACGGTCCCATTTCTCAAGCCTGTAAAAGACATACGCACTTTACAGTTTTAAAGGGGAGAGGTGTTGAATGCCAAGCTGTGAAATGGGCCACCCGTGTCTTGATCTGAGCCCGTTACAAAAGTACTCTCCCTCCATCTGCACTCCTCTGAGCCTCCCAAGCCTATCTCCACACCATCTAGCTCTGCCACACGGTAACTCGGAAGTGAGTGTGAGCGGAGAGAGAGCTAGGAGAGGACAGACGAGCATCCTCCAGGGCGGTGGCAGGCGGACTCGGGGGCTGACAGGCTTGCGGGGCCGAGGGGCGCGGCGCAGAAAGCCGGCGAGGCCCCCCGCGCCCCGCACCCGCCCCGCCACGGCTCCCCCCATCAGCCTTCGGGCCCGGGGACCCCGGCCTCACCTTGAAGCGCACCGGCATGTCGCCCGGTGCTGGAGCCCCCCGCACTCCGACAGTTAATGGGACAAAAAGCCCCGAGGGGGCGGGGCAAACAACAGTCGGTTCCCTAGCAAAACCCTCTGCCTGGCGTCCCCGACTACGCGCCGGCGCACTCCGCGCTTCCCTCCTTGAGTCCTGTCGCTCTGCCTTTCCCCGCCCATTCTGGAGCCTAAAAACCAATAGAAATTTGGAAAACTGCTTGCCGTCATTAAGATTTCCCCAATCGATGCCCGAAACGGGGACGCCCGCCTCCCGTGCCAAATCCCGAGGGCTAGTAGAGATGGCGGGCGGAAGGCCGGCCAATGAGAGTCCCAGAGCCGCGGTGGGCGGGACCCCGCGGGAGCTTCGTCTTCGGGACCGCTCGCCGGCTGCTGGTGTCGCGGGCTCCAGCGCCACAATGGCAGTTGCCGCTGGTGGAGTGTGTGTGTCGCCGGCCTCGCTGGGCCCAGGTTCCTGACGTCACAAAACATGAAGGTGTGTTCTTAATGACTCAGTGTATGACGGATCGAATGCTTGTTTTTCTCAAGGAAAAATGTTTAGGTGTATTCTCCTGAATATCAGTTCCTACAACCGACTGCCCTGTTAGAGTACTGAACTGTCACTTCGACAAGGCCAAAAAATAAATACAGCTTAGGCAGGGGAAAAAAAAACAAACACGTTTTTTATTAAATCTTGAAACGCAAACTGCCGACTTCCAGTGGTGTTCTTGCCTCCCATAATCCCCCCTCAAAAAAATGTACATATAACTCTCAGATTAGAAAACATTAATGGTGCTTGTAATTCTCAACTGTCTCCCCTCGCTTTTTAAAAATTCCATTTGATTTTAATAGACTTGGTATTAGTAACATGATTCTACCACTGACAGAACACTGTGCTGACCCTGAAAATGGGTAAGAAATCATCCAGACAGTCCTCTAATATACTTGAGAATATATATTTATTCAATAATAGTATACTGTATCATGTGGTAAATTTCCAAATGACAGGTATAAGTGATAAGAGCTATAGGAATTGGAGGAGGGTGTCATCCCCAAGGGCAGAGATGATTAGAAAAAGCCTCAGGAGGAAATATTCAGACGCAGCCTTGAAGACTAGAAGAACTGAAACAAGTAAAGAGGGAAACGGGACGATCAAAGGGCAGATAGATGTCTGAATGGAGTGGTGCCGGGCTTCTTCCAGGAACAAGGAATGTGGCGCCTTTTCCTTTTGTCATTTGTGACTGAAGAAAAGTAGATCCCCTCTTTTAAACTTTCAAATAATTAATACCAATGCTTGATGAGGTTTTTAAATCATGTTCTGCAAAGGCTTGTCTTCCTGAATCCTGATTTATATCTCTGTTCTTCTTCATCATCACTGAGATATTTAAAAATTCATTTGAGGGCTCCACCTGATATCTGGAACAAAGAGAATATTAAATTAGGCCCAACGTGCCATGCATCCAGGGAGGCCCTTGAGAAATGTGCATTGGTGATGACAGCATCTCTATAGTGTTCAATTAAGAATGGCGCAAACAAGGCACAATGGAACATAAAACAAAAGTCCTCTGCAGGAAAGCAACCCAGATCTTACGGGGCAGGAGAGACACAGCTCTGTGACCACGTGATCCTGTGGTGAAATCAGCAAAAGCAAGTGTGGGATGTAGCCTTTCTACTAAACAAGGGCAGAAGTAACTGCAGTAGTGGAGCTCTGCTGGACAGGGAGTAATTGACAAGAAAACCAAACAGCAGATGGTAAAAACACCATAGTCACGACCTGAATTTGCTAATGTGTGTTAAAGGAAGAGAATATTTTACTTTATTTTTAAGTGGAAGCCTACCCCAGTTTTTCAGGCAAAGATGTAGAGATGAAAAAAGGGACAGCCTTAGCAAATGCGAGTTCGTAGCCTGTTACCTGTTCTTACACTCTCCGATACTGCTGGAAACAGACTCAGTATCCTACAAAGCTCCACCAAGTGTTTTGGGGCATCCCTAGAAAGTATCTCATGGGTGCTTTCAGCTACCACACAAACTATGCCCGACAGCACTGCCAATAGCTGTGCTATTCCAGTTGCCACTTATCTGTAGATGTCACTCTTGCTGCTGGCCACCACAGCCACATTTGCTGGGTACTGTCTCCCTGGGCACAGCGTGAAACCTCCTCAGACAGCCCGACCCTGTCGGTCATCTGAGGCAAGCCTGTCTTCCTTTTTTGTGTTACTCTCTATTAAGTGAGTACCAAAGTATTGAAAAGAACTTTTCCATTTGTATTTTATCCTCCCTTCTCTCCAAAGGGCTCAAAGTGAAGTACATGGAGTCTGGGCCAGAAAGTAATTCCTCGGTCAATCTCATTCTGTACTCAGATGAGCTTCTCTCTTCCACCAGTTAAGTCCCTCTTACCGGGACAAGGGCTCCCTCTTCCCTTTGTTAATTTCTCTGTTTCTCACACAAATAAGTTTCTGTTTATTGCCTTCAGGAGACTAAATTGGTAACAACCTCTACAAAAAGTAATTGTGCAGTCCTTTCTTTTAACCCAACAATCCCACTTTTGTAATTTTATCATGAAGTTATACTTCCCATATGTGAAAAATATTTATTGGAGCTTGTTTACTGCATTGTCTACAGTAAAAAAAAAAAAAAGTTAGAAGCAATGTAAACATCCATCTGCAGGGGACTAGTTAAATACATTACAGTTTCTTTAGGATCCAGAGCAAGAATAGGCTATGCAGCAGGTTCACATGCCAGTGCAGGCTGCCCTGCTCCTTCAGGTCTTCTAACCCAGCAGATCCAGGGGTGGACCCTGTTGAAGTGGACCCCCTTCAGGTTTTAAGTACTATATTCATCAGGGTCCAGCTGGGAAAACAGAAACTGTCAGAAGCATTTCAACAAATAAAACTTAATATAAGTTATTGGTTAATTAGTTATCAGAGAACTTTGAAAAGCTAAAAGGAGAAAGGATAGTAATTCCAGGAAGTACTCTGGTTGCTGTGGTTGGCTGGAGCATCATCCTGTAGACTAAAATGTTATGGGTTCAATATCCAGTCAGGCATATACTTAGGTTGTGGGTTTGAGCCCCCGTCACAGTGTGTGCAAGAAGGTAACAAATCGATGTTTTTCTCTCACATCAATGTTTCTCTCTCCCTCACTATCTAAAAGCAGTTTTAAAATGTCCTCAGGTAAGGATTTTAAAAAATCTTTTTTTTTTTTAATTCAAGGAAGCAGTTCTTCTCCCTGAGGCTGGAAGAATGGAGGGAAATGTTGAGGTTACATGAACACAGAAGTTTGCTGGAGTGACCTCATGGTCAGCTCTGAGAAGGGGTCACTGGCTGGCTGGTGCTGGTACCTCTAAGGGGACAAAATTGGAAATCACAAAAAAAAAAATGGGGGGGGAACCCTGGAGACTGCAATGAACTGCACACAATAGAATAAAAGGTTATTGTTAAGGTTTTAATTAGAGAAAAAGAGAGCATTCTGGTCACTAGGGTCCTTTCTTAGCCAACTGAACAGGAAGCTAGCAGGGTAGGATATAAAAAAAAGAAACAGCAAGGTGTAGCAGAGTATGATACTATACCATAAGTCGGAGTAAAAGAAAGACAAAGAAAAGAAAGAAA
>VMDR010035633.1:0-10715 GCA_007922815.1 Macrotus californicus | reverse complement strand
AAAGAAGTATTTGAAATCATGAAAAGCAAGGACCTACATCCAAAATTACTCTATCCAGCAAAACTATCATTTAGAATGGAATGGCAGATAAAGTAGTTCCCAGACAAGGTAAAGCTAAAGCAGTTCATCGTCACCAAGCCCTTATTATATGAAATGTTAAAAGGACTTATCTAAGAAATAGAATATCAAAAACTATGAACAGTAAAATGACAACAAACTCACAACTATCAACAACTGAACCTAAAAAATAAAAACTAAGCAAACAACTAGAACAGAAACATAATAACAGAAATGAAGATCATATAGAGGGTTATCAATGGGGGGGTTATTGATGGGGGTGGGGGAGCATAGGGGAGAAAGGTACAGGGAGTAAGAAGCATAATTGGTAAGCACAAATTAGACAGGGATAGGTTAAGAATAGTGTAGGAAATAGAGAAGCCAAAGAACTTATATGTACAACCCATGAACGTGAACTAATTGGGGGTGGAGGGATGCTGGAGGGTGGGCAGTGCAGGGCAGAGGAGGGATAAAGGATAGAAAAAAATTGGGACAACTGTAATAGCATAATCAATAAAATATACTTAAAATAATAAAATTTGAAAAATAGATAAATAAAAATGCAACTGATTTCTGGAATTTACTTTGAATTCTGCTACTTTACTGAATTTATTTATCAGTTCTAGTGGTTTTTTGGTGTAATCCTTAGGATTCTCTATATATCATCTACATCTGCAAGTGACAGTTTTACTTCTTCCTTTCCAATTTGGATGCCTTTTATTTCTTCTTATCTGATTGCTGTTGCTAGGACTTCAGTACTATGTTAAATAAGAGTGACAAAGGTGGACATTCCTGTCTTTTTCCTGGTCTGAAGGGAAATGCTTTTAGTTTTTCCCCATTGAGTACGATGTTAGCTGTTGGTTTGTCATATATAGCCTTTATTATGGTGAAATATGTTCCCTATATTCCCACTTTGCTGAGAGTTTCTATTGTAAATGGGCACTAGATTTTGTCAAATGCTTTTCTGCACAAATTGATATGGTAGTGTGATTTTTTTCCTTCATTTTGTTCATGTGTCAAACTTGCAGATACTGTACCAACCTTGTATCCCAGGAATAAATCCTACTTGATCATGACATATGTTCTTTTTAATCTACTTCTGGATTCAGTTTGCCAACACTTTATTGAAGATTTTTTTCATCTATGTTCATCAGGGATATTGGCCTATAATTTTCTTTCTTTGTAATGTCTTTATCTGGTTTTGGAATTAGAATAATGCTTTCCCTGTAATCTGAGCTTGGAAGTTTTCCCTCCTCTTGAATTTTTTGGACTAGTTTGAGAAGAACAGTTTCTTTTTTTAAATGTTTGGCAAAATTCACCTGTGCAGCCATCTGGTCCAGGAGTTTTCTTTGTTGGAAGATTTTTGATCACTGCTTCTATTTTGTTAGTTGTGATCAGTCTGTTCAGATTTTCTGTTTCTTCTTAATTAAGTTTTCAAAGATTGTATGTTTCTAAGAATTTATCCATTTCTTCCAGGTTGTACAATTTCTAGGCATATAGATGTTGGTAATATTTTCTCATAATATTTTGTATTTCTGTGATGTTAGCTCTTCTCCTTCATTTCTGATTCTATTTATTTGGGTCCTCTATTTCTTGATGAGTCTGGTTAAAGGTTTATCAGTTTTGTTTATCTTTCCAAAGAACCAGCTCTTGGTTTCATTGATCTTTAGTATTGCTTTTAGACTCTATTTTATTTATTTCCACTCTTATCTTTATTATTTCCTTTCTTCTACTTACTTTGGGCTTTGCTCCTTGTTCTTTTTGTAGTCCCTTTCAGTTTAAGGTTAGACTGGTTGAGATTATTCTTGTTTCTTGAAATAGGCCTGTAATGCTATGAATTTTCCTCTTAGGACTGCTTTCACTGTGTCCCATAGATTTTGAATTGTACTCCCATTTTGATTAGTCTCAAGGTATATTTTATTTTAAAAAAATCATGTTATTGTTTATGCTATTAAAGTTGTCCCAGTTTTACCCCTTTTGTCCCCCTCTGCATAGTTCCCTCAATCCCTCAGATAATCACCACACAGTTGTCCATGTCTCTGGGTCATGCATATATGTTTTTTGGCTACTCTATTTCCTATGCTGTATATTATATCCCTATGACTATTCTATAACTACCAATTTGTACTTCTTAATCCCTTTATCACTTTTGCCCATCCTCACAACCCCCTGCTTCCATCTGGCAATCATCAAAATGTTCTCTATATCTATGATTCTGTTTCTGCTCTGCTTGCTTGGTTTTTAGAATCAATTTTTGATATATATATATATATTTATTGCCATTTTATTGTTCATATTTTTATCTTCTTTTCCTTATTAAAGAGGCCCCTTTAACATTTCATATAATACTGGTGATGAACTCCTTTAACTTTTTCTTGTCTGGGAAGCTCTTTTTCTGTCCTTCACTTATAAATGATAGCTTTGCTGAATAGAGTAATCTTGGTTGTCGGTCCTTGCTTCTCATAACTTTGAGTATTTCTTGCCAATCCCTTCTACCCTGCAAAGTTTCTTTTGAGAAATCAGCTGGCTGTCTTATGTGAGCTCTTTTGTAGGTGACTGCTTTTCTTTTCTGCTCTTAAGGTTCTCTCTTTGTCTTTAACCTGTGGCATTTTAATTATGATGTATCTTGGTGTGGTCCTCTTTCCATCCATCTTGTTTGGGACTTTGTGCTTTTTGGACTCGTCTGTCTACTTCCTTCACCAGGTTAGGGTAGTTTTCTTTCATTATTTTTCCAAATAGATTTTCAATTTCTTGCTCTCTCTCTTCTCTTTCTGGCACCCTCATAATGCAAATGTTGGTATGCTTGAAGTTGTCCCACAGGTTCCTTACACCATCCTCTTTTTTTTAAATTCTTTTTTCTTGCTGTTCTCATTCGTTGGTTTTTACTTCCTTATATTCCAAATCACTGATTTGATTCTCTTTTTCATCCACTCTACTCTTGTTTACCTGTAAATTGTTCTTTATTTCAATTAGTGTATCCTCCATGCCTGACTGGATCTTTTTTATGCTGCTGGGGTTCATTAAGTTCCTTGAGAATCCTTATAACCAGTATTTTGAACTCCGCATCTGAGAATGCTTATCTCCATTTTGCTTGGTTCTTTTTCTGGAGTTTTGATCTGGTCTTTCATTTGGGCCATGTGTCTTTGTCTCCTCATTCTGGAAGCCTCCTTGTGTTTTTATGTATTAGGTAGAATTGCTATGACTCCCTGTCTTTGTAGCATTGCCTACTGTGGTAGGTGTCCTGTACAGTCCTGTGGTACAGCCTCTCTTATTACTGAAGCTAGGTACTCAAGCTGCACCCTTCGTGTAGGCTGTGTACATCCTGCTATTGTAGTAGAGCCTTGATTGCTGTTGGCAGGTCAATAGGAGAGAATTACCCAGGCCAGTCAGCTGCAAGGACTGGTTGTGACCACTGACCACCAACCTCTACCCTCTGTGGAGGATCAGCTGTGCAGAGGCAGAGTGTAGTGTACTGACATGGTCTGTAGTTGTCCACTGGGTGTATAGGCTCTGAGGTTTCCTTGGTGGTGGAGGCCAAGTTCAGCCTCCGTCTGTGTTCTGCCTGAGGCCACCCTGCATGAGCTATAAAGCCATCTGCAGATGGCTGCTACTTGTGCTAGGCTTGGAGGTTCACAGGTAAAGGCAAACTGTGATCCAAAGCTGGCTGCTGCTAATTCTGGGACCTGGGGCCATTTAGCAAAAGATATGGGGGCTGGGGGCTCACTGATGCTGGCTGTTGCTTGTTTGAGAGGATTTTGGAAGTTGTGAACCATGAGCCAAGACCAACCATTCATTTTGAAATGGCCTTGTTGACAGCTTGGGTGGGACCTGTAATTTGGGTGAGACAAAGCCTTAGGGGATCTCCAGGGTGGGACAAATAGTGTTAGCCAGGTTTATAGCACCTACCTGCAGGCTCTGTAGATCTGTGAGTGGAGGGTCCAAAAAGAAAAAATGACTTCTGCCTACCTTTCTGTCTGTGACAAAGCTATCCCCCAGCTCTTGCCTGGATGTCAAACACTTCATTTCCTCCCTGTATACCACTGATGCCTTTCAAGCTGCTACTGTGATTTTGGATATTAGTAGGAATGAGTCTGAGTAAGTCCATCTGTGGGTTCTTTAAGAGGAACTGCTTGGGACTCCAAAAGTTTCTTCCACCAACTCAATTAATTCCCACTGGTTTTTGCAGCCAGATATTGTGGGGACTTGTCTTCCTAGCACTGGAACCCTGGGCTGGGAGGCCTGGTGTGGGGCTGGGACTCCTTGCTCCTGAAATATTCCTCCCAAATTTTTATCTACCACACATGGCTGTGAGACCAGCCCATTCCACATCTCTGCCCCTCCTACCAGCCTGGATGGATGTGGTTTCTTTAATTTCATGGTTGTTGCATTTCTATTCAACTCAATTTCTGATGGTTTTGAGTGATGGTTGTTCTATATTTTAGTTGTAATTTCGATGTGGTTGTGTGAGGATGCAAGACATGCTTACTTATACCTTCATTTTGACCAGAAGTCTGGCCTGCATTTCATGATGATTATTCTTAGTTTTCTTTTACAGATACCACCAACATATACATTCCTAAACAATAATTTAACTTTGCCTGTTTTTAAAGATTAAATGAATGGATTTGATTTTTTTTCTGTTTGTATTGCCAACAAACCTGCTATAAACTTTATTCTGGTGCATATATTTATTAGCAGAGTAAATACCCTCCACTCCCCAACCCGATAAGATGTCCACATCCTAATCCCTGGAACTGGTAGATATTATCTTGCTTTTTGCAGAGGTGATTAAATTATGGGTTTCGAGATGGGAAGATTATCATGGATCATATGAGTGACCCAAGGAAATCATAAGGGTCCTTATACGGGGGAAGTCAGGAGGGCCAGGTCCAGAGAAATGTGGAACAACAGAAGCAGAAGTCAGAGAAAGAGTGAGAGAGATTTGAAAATGCTACACTGAGCACTGAAGATGGGGGAAGGAACCATTCACCAAGGCATGCAGGAGGCTTCTAGAAGCCAAAAAAGTCAAAGAAATAGATTTTTCCAAAAGGAACACAGCCCTAGAAATACTTTGATTTTAGGACTTCTCCCTTCTAGAACTTAAGATAATGAATTTGTGTTGTGTGACACCACTGAGTTTATGATTATATGTGGTGTATACACACACACACCTAGAAGTGGAATTGCTGGGTCATGGAATATATTCAATTTTACTAGATGATGTTTAATGATTTCACGATGTTGTACAACTTATATTCCCACCAGGAATATTTGAGCATTCCTGTTGCTCCACATCCTTGCCAACATATGAAATCATCTGAAATTGTCAGTCTTTTTTGTTTATACCAACCTATTAGACAGAAATGAATTTCATTGTGGTTTGAATTTGCCTTGTCTTGATTACTAATGAGGTTGAGAACCTTTCATGTGTTTATTGACCATAATGTGAAGTACCTGTTCAGCCTTTTGCACAGTTTTCTCTGAGATTGTCTGCAATTTTCTTATTTGTAGGAATTTTAAAAAGTATTCTGGATACTAATACTCTGTGGATTACATTGCAAATGTCTTTTCCTACATTATTTCTTATCTTGTCACCCCATGGTATCTTTTTCTCTAATTTTTAGAGAGAGGGGAAGGGAAGAAGAAAGAGAGGAACAGAAACATTGATGTGTGAGAGAAACATTGACTGATTGCCTCTTGCACACACACTGACCAAGGACCAAACCTGCATTCAGACACATGCCCTGACAGGGAATAGAACCGGCAACCTTTTGCTTCATGGGATGATGCCTAACCAGCTGACTCACACCAGTCAGGGCACCCCATGGTATCTTCTTTGGAATCACAATTCTTCATTTTAATGTAGTCATATCTCTTCTTGTTGGCTAGTACTTTTGTAGTTTGTTTAGGAATTCCTTGAGGCCCTGAAATGTTTTTTGTATACTATCTAACTGCTTTATAGTTTAGCTTTTGACATTGATATCCTTAATTGATATGGTATTGTATTAGGTAGGGCTCTGCTTTAATTGTTTCTATATTAACACCCCTTTTTTCCAGTACATGTTTTTTTGAGAAACCTGTCCTTTTCTTGTTAATTTGCATCACTATCTCTATCATATTTCCAGGGTTCCTATATATGTGGGTGTGGGTCTCTTTCTGGATTTTTTTAAAAATATTTTTTAAAATTTCATAATAACATATGTGTTTTTCTGGTACAAAGAAATGCAATGGATTTTTATAGAGGTGATTTTGTATCCAGCAAACTTGTAAACTCTCTAATCAATATAAAAAACTTGACATACGGAGACTTCAGTCAAGATGGCAGAGTAGGCAGATATGGCTCACCTCTTTGCACAATCACATCAAAATTACAACTAAAATATAGGACAACCATCACTCATAGCTAACGGAAATCAAGTTGAATAGAAGTCTGACAACTACGGAATTAAAGAAATCACATCCATCCAGACTGGTAGGAGGGGCAGAGATGTGGAATGGGCTGGTCCCACAACCATGTGTGGTGGATAAAAATTCAGGAAGGATATCTCGGGAGTGAGGAGTCCCAGCCCCATACCAGGCCTCTGCAGCTCAGAGTTCCAGTGCCAGGAAGACAAGTCCCCACAATGTCTGGCTACAAAAACCAGTGGGGAATTGAGATGGTGGAAGAAACTTTTGGAGTCCCAAGCAGTTTCTCTTAAAGAACCCACACACAGACTCACCTACTCAGACTCACTCCCTCTGGGCTCCAGTGCTAGGGAGGCAGCTTGAAGGGCACCAGTGGCATGCAAGGGGAAGCTGAGGTGTCTGGCATCAAGGCCAGCAGAGGCCATTGTTCCTTTTCTGGGCCCTCCTCTCACAGAGCTGGCAGACTGGTGCTGAATCTAAGATTCCATCAACCTGGCTAACACTGTTTGACCTACCTTAGAGATCCCAGAGACTCCACCCCACCCAATTTATGGCCCACCCAAGCTGCATCTCCATATTAATGGCTGGTTATGGCTTATGCTGTACAACTTCCAAAATCTTCTCAAACAGCAGCTGACTTCAGTGAGCCCCCGGCCTGGAAGTAGCAGCCTAAATTCACAGCTTGGCTTTACCAGGAAATCTTTAAGCCCAACATAAGTAGCAGCCATCTCAGATTGCTTTATAACTCAGGCACAGTGGCCCCAGGTGAAACACAGGTAGGGGCTGATCTTGGCATGCAGCACCCAGAAAACCCAGGGCCAGCACACTCAGTGGACAGCTATAGACCACATCTGAGCACCTCCATCGTGTCCCTGCACAGCTGATCCTCTACAGAGGGTGAAGGTTGGTGGTCAGTGGTCACAGCCAGCCCTTGCAGCTGACTGGCCTGGGTAAATTCCTCCCATTGATCTGCTAACAGCAACCAAGGCTCAACTACAGTATGAGTGTAAACTCAGCCCACATGAAGAGTATAGCTTGAGTACCCAGCTTGAGTGATAGGGGAGGCTGTGCCACTGGACCCTACCAGGCACCTACTACATTAGGGCACACTACCAAGACATGGAGTCAAAGAAGCTCTACCTAATACATAGAAACAAACATGGGGAGGCTGACAAAATGAAGAGACAAAGAAACATGGCCCAAATGAAAGAACAGATCGAAACTCCAAAAAAAGAGCTAAACGAAATGGAGATAAGAAATCTACCAAATGCAAGTTCAAACCACTATTTATAAGGATGCTCAAGGAGCTTAGTGAGAACCTCAACAGCATAAAAAAGATCCAGTCAGAAACAAAGGATTCATTAATTGAAATAAAGAACAATTTACAGGGAAACAACAGTAGAGTGGATGAAGCTAAGAATGAAATCAATGATTTGAAACATAAGGAAGCAAAAAACAACCAATCAGAACAAAAAGAAAAGAGAATCCAAGCCCTGGCTGGTATGGCTCAGTGGATTGAGTGCCGGCCTGTGAACCAAAGCAGGCCAGGTCCCCAGTTGGGGGCACGTAAGAGGCAACCACACATCAATGCTTCTCTCGCTCTTTCTCCCTCCCTTCCTCTCTCTCTAAAAATAAATAAATAAAATATTTTTTTAAGAAAAGAAAAGAGAATCCAAAAAAAATGAGGATAGTGTAAGCAGCCCGTGGGACAACTTTCAGCAATACAACATTCTCGTCATAGGGGTGCTAGAAGAAGAGAAAGAGTAAGAAATTAGAACTCTATTTGAAAAAGTAATGAAAGAAAACTTCCCTAACTTGGTGAAGGAAATAGGCATACAAGTCCAGGAAGCACAGAGAGTCCCAGACAAATGGATGCAAAGAGGCCCCCTCCATGACATGTCATCATTAAAATGCCAAAGGTTAAAGATAAAGAGATGGGAGGAGGGTATGGGAGAATTGGTGAGAGGTGACAGGATTAAGGAGTATAAATAGGTAGTCACAGAATAGCCATGGGGATGTAAAGTACAGTACAGGAAATGGAGTAGCCAAAGAACTTAAACATGTGGCCTGTGGACATGAACAAGATGGAGGGATTGCCTGAGGGAGTGTGGGGTGCTGGGTGGAGGGGAGCAAAGAGGGTCAAATCAGGACAACTGTAATAGCATAATCAATGAAATATAGTTTAAAAAAACTTTACCTACAGATCTTTTTGGATTTTATGCATATAGAAGTATACTATCTCTGAATATTGACAGTTTGCTTTTACTTGTCTTATCTTCATAGTTTGTTTCCTCTTCTTTACTACATAGGTTAAAACATCCTGTATACTGTTGAACAGAAGTAGCAGTATGAGGCATACTTATTTTGTTACAGATCTCAAAGGGAAAGATTTCATCGTTTTACCATTAAGTGTGATGTTTCTTCTAAGTACCTGTGTTGCCAATATCCTTTATCAGATTAAGGAAGTTCTCTTCTATTCCTAGGTTTGACCAGCTTTTTAAAAAATCGTAAATGGATGTTGATTTTATCAAATGTTGTTTTCCACATATACTGAGAGGATCATGTATGTCTGCTTCTTTTTTCCCTTTTAACCTCTCCCGAGGACGTTTTTTATTGCTTTTTAGAGAGAGGAGGGGGAGAGAGAGAAACACTGAAGCGAGAGAGAAGCATCAATTGGTTGCTTCCTGTACGCACCCAGACTGGGGGTTGTACATGCCCAAACCTGGGACCAAGCCCCCAACCTAGGCTTGCGCCCTGACTGGGAACCAGGCCTGCCATCTTTCAGCTGAGTGACGATGCTCCAACCAACTCTGCCACACTGGCCAGGGCCTGTGTCTGTTTACTTACTCGGTTCATGTGGTGAATCACATTCATTTATTTTCTAATGTTAAAACATCTGTATTCCAGGTAAACACAATAAGGTCATCATATATTATTTCCAATTTTTGTACTGCTACAAAAATCTTTAAAAATCTTCTTAAAAAATCTTAAAAGAAAGATCTTTACATCTATGTTTATGAGTAAGAGTTAGGGCAACATAGGTCTCAATTTGCTTGGGACAACCCCAGTTTTTACTCGTCATTCAGGCATCATCATTTCTAGCACTTCCTCTAAATCTCAAATGTGCCCTGGTTTGGGTGATCAAGGGTGTGATCACTCTGGTGAGAATGACTGTGATATTGCCTCCTCATAGTGTCTGTGTAGTTTGGGTATCACAGCCATGTTTTCTCATTTTATATTTTCTGGAAGCATTTCTATAAAATTGGAACTATGTCTTCCTTGAATGTTTGGTAGAATTTGCTGTCGAAGCCATGTGGAGTCAGAGTTTTCTTACTGAATCCATTATTTCATAGGTTATAGGATTATTCATGTTTTCTGTTTCTCCCTAAGTCAATTTTGAGATTATCATTTATACTAATTTTTCAGTCTTTTTCTAAATTTTGTTAACATACATATGGCTTTTCAAAATCTGCTCTTATGTTTTTAATGTCTGCAGCACCAGTAGTAGTGGTTCTGATAATCAGTTATTAATTCTTCTCTATTATTTTATAGAGGTTTGTTAATGGCTTTAGTCTTTTCAAAAAGCCAACTTTGATCTTTGTCAATCCTTTTATTGTATGCTAATTTTCTGATTCATTACTGTTTGCTCTCTATTATTTCCTTTCATACATTTTCCTTGGGTTTATTTTGCTGTTTTTTCAAACTTCTAGCCATGGATGCTTAACTTGTTACTTTTCACTCTTTATTATTTTCTATTATAGGTAGTTAAGGCTCTAAACCAATTTTTTTCTGTAAAAGTCCAGATAGTAAACATATTTGGTTTGACAGATATCTCTCAGAACTACTCAGTTCTGCCATTATAGCACAGAAGAAGAAATAGGTGATCAATAAACAAAGGGAAGTGGGCTGCGTTCCACTAAAACTTTATTTACAAATTTAAGTTATGGGTTAGACTTGCCTTGTGGGCTGGATTTTGCCAACCCTTGCTCTAAACTTTGCCCTATGCACAGCATTAGCAACATCTCACAAATTTTGATAAGTTGTATTTTGTTATTCAGTTCAAATATTTCCTAATTTACATTTTGAATTTTTTTGACATGTGAGTTATTTTTGAAGTGTGTTTGTTAATATCTAAGTATTTAGGGGTTTCTAGTTTTCTTTTTCTTTTTTGGGGGGCTACTAATTTTTCTTAATTGTAATGTGTTCAGAGAATGTGCTATGTTGGTGCTATTCAATCGAAATATAATGCAAGC
>VMDR010035632.1:0-10726 GCA_007922815.1 Macrotus californicus | reverse complement strand
ACAAAAATACCATGAATGTGTAAAAGAGCCTTTACTTGGTAAGACACCTGACAACTGGAACCCCTCGGAACTCCTCTTTCCGGCAGCTTTGTTCTGAAAAAACTGATACTGTGAAGACAGACTGAGCTCCATGCTCTCCATGAAGTGTTCATTGGCTAACCTTGAACCAACTAAGGCAGGAGGAATATCTTTTGAGAGCAAGACAGGGGAAAAAAGCAGTTTGTAAGAATATTTTTAAACTGGTTTTCTATAGATTCTTGTTGCCAATTTTATCTTTTCTGTACAGAAAACTTAATTCATTCATCCTGGAGAATTATAGATCCTAAGACTACCAGGAAAAGAACAGTTTCCAATTTCTGATGAATCATTAAAATGCTCTTTCATGGCCTAGGTTAGCAGACTCTTCCCTCTCTTATATGGGTTTGCTTATTTTTCATTTTATAAAAATGTGTGGGTGAATATATCCTCTCTGATACAAAATAAAATAATGATACAATATTTTTAAATCTCCATCTATCCTTAACCCATGATTGAAAATATCAAGGAAATCTTGATAAAAAAAGACTGATATATCCGTGTACATTATGAAAACCCCCACATTTTAATCATGATTTAATAATTTTAAGAATTGTCAGTGTTGAGCTTTGGTAAAGCTAGAATAGGAAAACACACACACACACACACAAAGAAAGCCAGAAATTATTGCAAGAAAACGAAGGAAAGTGGGTGTCATCAAATTTGAAAGACTAAACATCTCATTGTTTATATTAGTTTGTTTCCTTTTAAATAAAATAATCTCATATAAATTAGTTCCTTTAGCCTTTTCTTTTGACCTTAGGTTGTTCAAGCCTCGAGGAATTGGCAAAATTCCTCTTCTGTGACTGAAGTCTATGTGAATGTGGATGTTTTGTGGTTCACACAGCTCACAATCTTTTCATCCAAACACACGTACAACAGAGCAGAGAAAGTCAGGAATTTCTAATAGAAATGTAAGATGGCCTTCTCAATGATACGGACACACTGAGATACATTTGTAACTAGTGTGATGAGACCTAGTGTGTTAGAGTCCAAACCAGTGCTTTTGAATATTTCTGCCACCTCCCCCATAATTGTCTCCATTATTTCATTCCCGTTATATCAGACCCTATGAGGTTTTACTTGGTCTTTTTCTCAAAATAGGAACATGTATAAATACTACATCTGCATACCATGTTAACTGATGACAAGTTCAGCCTGTGCAACGTGATATGAGTCTGACGGAACCGCAGCATCTACATGGGCTACGGTCACTTGCCGTCAGGTCCCTTTCTCTGTCAGCGATGAAAACCCAGTGCCAGCAAGGTTACTTGCCTGCTCCTGACTCCACATCACTGTGTAGACCCAGTATTCACTGGTTTGTGGTGAAATTAGAAAAATAAGAACAACATGGGGCATTTTAAATTAAGTTCATGTATGGATTTTTGAAATTACTCTATATGTACAGCATGTATATACACACACACATTCTTACTTGTGTGCAAAAATGCTCCTCTTTTAGGGTAAGAATAAGTAAGCCAGGAGCTCAGTTTTGTCCCCTGTATTCTCGTTTCATGACTGCCTCCCACACACACAATCACAAATCCAGGCAACCCCACACAAGGGTGGCTCCCTCATCCACCATGGCCGATTTTTAACAATAATTGGAATTAGGCCTTGAAAAGAAAATCTGAGTATTTTTGCCATTATAATTAAGAAGGGCAACCAAGTGCAATAGTAAAACTAGTAAGCCATGTCTTATGGCTTATGGTTCTACTAGATCAACTTCTTTCATGAGATCATTTAGAAATGGGAAGTGACTAAATAACAGTATTATCAACAGCTCTTAAGCATTTTAAAATTTGAAGAGCTTGAAATATCCAACAGTTGTGATTATACCCAGGATGATAAATATACAAAAGCACAACACAAGGACCCTGAAGAGATCTTTTACAACATGATGTAATGAGGATTCACTTATGGTTCATGACCATGTGCCTCATCAGGCAAAACCAAAAATTCCCCGCATACTCATTGCAACTTCAATTCATGTTCAGTTTGGGTATATTTTAAGCAAAGTTGAGATGTGTCTATTATTCTGATGTCAGAAGCAAAAATGAAACACTGAAAGTTTTCATTTCCATTTTTATATTAACATTTACAGATTTATTCCTTGAGTTTTGAGGATTTGAGAAGTGTCCTGGGTCATCTGCTGCTTCTTAACTCTGCTCAGGTCATGAGGTTGGATAGTGGGCTGCCTTCTCTCCATGTATATCCTACATCCATGAGTACTTGTCAACCCAAATAAGTCCCATTTCCCTTTCATTCTTCCAACCTCATTGACAGAAATCATAGGTTCTACACCAACACATGTACTCAGACCCAATTTTTGTTGACTTGCAATCTGGGTTCTTATGAACACCAGTTTTCAACATTATTCCAATGAAAGAAGACTAGTATTTTCAGTTCTGCCTTTAATGTATATAGAATTACAGGTAGCGGCAGAGGTCATTTTTTATTTTCTCACAGTACTGAATAATACACGTTCGTTGGCTTCTCTCTGGGATCCACTGCAAGTTGCAGGAGTAAGGATCTCATTAAACATCTTACTAGGAAAACAAACAGTCGTGGTTTTCTACCTTGCTCTCATAGGGAATCGCAGCTCATCAGGTATTGTGTTAGGGAGTAGCACAGTTATTCATTTCTCTTTGTGTAACTAGAAGGTCGTATACTGCCGAAGTGTTATTTGTTGAAGAACATCGGCTCATTTAAGAATTTATAGAGACCAAGTTGAATTATAAAATTTGGCATATCAAATATGGGTTAGTTAAAAATGAAAGAGATTAGTAGTGGATTTTAATACAAACATACACACATGCATACAGTGCTGGGACTCACGGTGTGATTGACAATGAGTGGGGTAGGCAGGAAAATCACACCTTTTATTCAGTAGTGTCTATACAAGGACTCTGGGTTATGTGGACAATGGAGATTATTTGATTTGTGCTGAGCTTGTATGTTCCCATGCTTACTGAAATGGAAGCCCTCTTCGTATGCTTGAGGGGGGTTGAAGCAGATTATGAGGGCTAATTCACTTGAAGTTATTAGCAATATATTCTCTTAAAATATAGAATCACTGAACATTTTTATGCTTGTTTAATGCCTGTGCTGTTAGCTTATTTATCTCTTGTTGTCCTGTCTGTTTCCTACAGAAGGAAAAACAAGGTTATTTATTGTTTATTTTTATTAAATTTATTGAAGTGACATGGGTTAATAAAATTATAGAGGTTTCAGGTGGACAATTCCATAATACATCCTCTATATACTGTATTGTGTGCTCACCACCCCAAGTCAAGTCTCCGTCCATCACCATTTATCCCCCTGTACCCTCTTCTACCTCCCTCCTTTCCCTCTGGTAATCACCATGCTTGTCGGTGTCTATGAGGGCTTTTTGTTTGTTTGTTTCTGTTTGTTTTGTTTTGCTTTGTTGTTTTGCTTAGTCCAAAAAAGGTAAAAGGATTAAGAAGCAGGATTACTTTAAATGGCAATCTTTGCTCCATCAAAGCACAGTGATTTACCTGGGCACACTGATATCACATTATATTTAAAAGGTTTATCCTTTAGTTAAGTGAGACTGTTAAACCCAACTTTGCTTTTTTAATGATACATTTGAATTTCCAATCATACACTTTCTCCCTATATACTCCTGAGATAAAGGAAAGGCACCTATTTTCACTATCTTAAAAGAAGCCGTTTCCTTGGATAAGAGCTGTAATCCATGCATTCATGTACAGACACCGGCTTATTAATTCAGCGTTGTATGTTTCAGTGTAGGTGATACCGCAATTACTCTGACCTAAAGTTTACTTTTTCATGCTGGGCTCATTGTTTGTAAAATTTCCGCAGAAATCCAGGCCCAGAAAAATCTGGGGTTTTCAATTCCCACACCCAAAAATACTTTGAACAGAGATGGGTTCAGGATTTGGATGCAAGTTAACTTGATCCAGACTTTTCATGCCTAGTTTCTCAGTCAAAGGCAAACAAACACACTAACACACAAACAAACAGTCCTTGCTATTAACTTCTGTCTCCCAGACTCCCCTACCCACAATGATCCACGCTCTGTCCAGGAAGCTCTGCTCCTTAGAAGACAAACTAAATCAATTCCTGTCTTTGCCCCAACAGAAAACTGTCCCTCTTCCTGAGGGTACTAGGTTCCTGTCAGCTACTTATTATCTTAGACTCTTATGTTTTCAGGCCAGTAGACTTCACTGTACTAGTCAGTGGAGGCGGTAGACACTGTTGAGCGAGCACATGTACTGTGTGGCTGTCACATTCAAAATGACTGAGCAAGTAGAGCAACAGATCTGCATCATATTGTGTGTTAAGCTTGAACATTCCTCTGCAGAAACTGTTCGGATGATTCAGAAGGCTTTAGGATGATGCAATGAGTGCAGCACAAACAAAAGTGCGGCACAAATGCTTCAGAGATGGTCAAGAATCTTTGAAAGTGATCCACGTTCAGGAAGGCCCACAACAAGCAGAATGCCTAAGAATATTGAACATGTATGGGCTGCAAATCAACACAGATCGGTGTGAGGTCCCAAGGTGCCTACTTTGAAGGGGACTGAGGCATCATTGGCCTATGTACAATACTTCTTGTTTTCTTCAATGAATGTCTCTATTTTTCATATTGCATGGCTGGATACTTTCTGTACAGAGTATAATATTTTATTTCAGATATATATGAAAATTAAATTTTTTTCTTAAGGCTATAGGTTGGCTGGGGCATCTGCGAATGGAACTTGACTGATCTTGCCTGCGGTTCTTCATATACTGACGTTATCTTTCTAGGTCAGCTTGGGACATGCTGGTTTAGTATGGTCCCAGCTGGCCGACTCAACAACCCTTCATGGGTTTCTCACACACACAAGTTTCTCCTAGTCCTCCAGCAGACTAGCTCTGTTCTCTTGACATGTTATCACTGTAATTTTTAGAAGTAAAAAGGAGAGGAAAAGGTGCATAGACACTCTTTTAAACCCTTGCTTGCAACAAATGTCCTGTTACCCCACTGTTCCAAGCAAGTCACTTGGCCAAGTGCAGAGTCAGCTTGGGAGAATATGACCTAAGGGCCTGGATACAGGGGAACCATTGCTGAAGCCCACAGATGAAATCAAGCAGACTTCTTCCTTTAGAATGTGAGAAGCATATTCTCAGTTAGATTCATGGTCAAAGAGAGAAATTGTCTTAGCCATTGTACATATGAAAAATCCATTTTATCCTCACATAGTTAAAAAAATTAGCTAGCTCTCTTGTAGAATGCTAGGTTGGAAATAATTTTTTAGTCATAAATGTAGTCTTTCTTTCATTGTCCTTTCGGTCCAATATTGTTAATGAGAAGTTCAATGCCATTTCTTTTTATTCTTTTATTTGTGCCCTATTTAATGTCTTTGGAAGATTTTAGAGTAGTGACTTATTTTTATCCCTTTTCCCTTTATCCTACAAAATTCTCATGCTGTGCTCATGCTGATAATTTTGTTTGTCTGAACGTGGGCTCTTTTATTATGGAGGCTCATGATCTTTATTCTGAGAAATTTTCTTGTATTGTCTTCGATAATTTCCCTTCTGTTTGCTCTGGTATCTCTTTCTGGATGTCTCAGTTATTTGGATATTTGACTTCTGCAATTAGTCATTTAAGTCTTTTATGTAATTTTGAACTTCTGTAATTTCTCTGGGCATTCGCATTAACCCATACTGCATGGATGGCCCTCCAATAAACTCATCTTGTTATTGGCCTGCTCCTCAGCACTACTCCCTCACAAAGCTAATGTTCCTAAATTCTAAGCCTTTCTTTTTTAGTGTTGTCAGAAATTAAGTTCCGATATTCTTGCCTTACCCTGGACATTTTGTGATCTGACTTCTGTGCATGGCTCAGGAGAGAAATCTTTTCTTCCTTGTTGTAACCTCCATCTATGCCTTTCCCCCTTCCCTCACACTTCTGGTTGTAAAGCTCTCTTCCATCTGCCAAGTATCTTTCAAAATATTAGCTATATTATATTCTCTCCCAATATCATTGACCATATTGATTTAGACTTTAAAAAATTCCTTTACTATTAGGTCAGTGATATGTAAGAAGATAATTAAATAAACATGACAAGTTTAATATGGTTGACTGTAGTGTAATGTGCTGTTTTTCTTATTTAAGTTGTCATTATGTCTCATTTAGATGATTCCAGTAGTCTCTTGAGTATGTTCCTTTTCCACAATGTCTCATTCAGTTGACCTTTGGGTCCCAGATGGTCTTTTTGAAGCATCATTCTGACCATTAACTTTCCTGTTTGAAAACTTCTGAATCCATCTTATGTATACAGATTCATTCATTATCATCAAGTGTCATCAAGGAGTTGCAGATTGACCAGCAACTCCTGTCATTCACCTGCTGCTTTCTAAGGCACTCTGATTTCTCACCACTCTCACATGCACACTGTGCTGTACACAGTCGGTGCTGCTCTGTGCTCACTGTACACAGTCGGTGCTGCTCTGTGCTCACACCATTGGCTTTGAGAAGCCTGTCTCTTCCACCTCTGCTAGTAGGAATCTCATCCATGCGCCCATCTCCAGCCTCTCCTATTTCCCTAAGGCAGCAATTTTCAATCGATGTGCTGCAAGAACTTTTAAAACATACAATACCTGACTATTTAGTCAGGGACATTGACCTCTTTTCCCTTCGATTGTCAAATAAAAATAATAAAAAAAAAAAACAGCCAGCACAGCAATAGCTGTCCAGTGTGAATGAATTAAAATTATACCTATTTTTTTAGATTGGAAAAAAACTATATTTTTTGGTGTGCCACATAATTTTAGTAATTAGTTTATGGGTGCCAGGAGATAAAAAATGTTGAAAATCACTGCTCCAAGTAATATGTATATATTTTTCCCTTTTCCCTGCTGTCATTGCACTTACTTAGTTTCTCTAGGGCAGAATTCATAACAGCACAATGAGAGGCTCGACGCACTGGTGCGTCCGTATCTCCCCACAAGTTTCTTGGGAACAGAGCAGTTATCTTCTTTATCTTACATTCGCTTTATTTTGTTAGGAGGCACCTTGTAAGGGTGAGCTAGACTAAATCTGTTCTTCCTCTTCTTTGTTCTGTCCTGCCACACTTGCTCCTGTTATGTTCCACGCCAAGTCCACTTTCAGGCTTTTATTTTTGTGATTCCCATTACCAGAGAGCTTATGATGTACAGTGTGTCCCTTAATATTTATAGTGAGCTGGTATCCTAAAATGATGCTCCCCTCACCTATCTATTGGTGGTTTGTTACAAATTAGAAAATGGACTTGATTTAGGCATGCATATATTAACACTTAGATGGCACTCGTGACTGGAAAATAATGTTAGCTGCACGCAGGAAGGTCATCTCAATGCTATGAATAGTCAAATACAGTTTAGTGCTTTTGATAGCAAATATATATTATAGCTCTCTTTTATGAAGACAATAAACAGCAAGTTATACTAATTCATTTGTGTTCCAGAGTCAGTTCAATGTCAGTGTGCAGATGGATCCTCACTGCCACAGAATGCCTTATGCACAGAAACAATCCTTAGACCCAGTGTCCTCTGAATGCTCTGTAACTGAATGGCATAATAGTAGGATTAAATAATCTTAGAAAGTCATTTATAGCCTTAGAAACATAATATGTGAAACTGAAAAAGTTCTCAAGGAAATAAGAGTGAGGAAGAGATGAGCAAGATAAAGGTTAGGTAAGTTTATAGGAAAAATATTCTTGGAAAAAAGACATCCTGATATGTTCTCCTCAAAAGAAAGCCATGTAAAATACTAGATTTATAAAAACAAATAAAAACCTAAATGAGAAGAATCCCATCTTCCATGGGAACTCTCAAAAATAATGAAACACTTCCAACACAGCTAACCCCTCCCTGGAATGGAGAATGGAGTGGAATTCCCATTAGCAAGATAGAAAAGAAAGCACACTCTCCATTCATGGAAATCATCTTTCAGTATTTTCAAAAGTTATTCTAAAACTTTGGTACTAATTCAAGACACGAGGAGAAAAACAAGAGAGAGTTATGCGTCTTTTCATGGAATCACTTTTACTCCTGCTCAGCCTCAATGTTATTCTTTTCTTTCAACTGCACGGC
The DNA here is from genome assembly GCA_007922815.1 of Macrotus californicus. NCBI lineage: Eukaryota > Metazoa > Chordata > Mammalia > Chiroptera > Phyllostomidae > Macrotus > Macrotus californicus. Next base: position 2,548 of record VMDR010035632.1, on the reverse strand, counting down.
TATATCTTGGGATGAATAAATAATTTGCAAATATATGAGTCAACAAAGAAAGTAATGCAGAGTTGCAGACTGATAATGGAAATTACAGGGGTTATAAAATATCATATATTGTGTAGCCATTAAGGTGAAAGGAATACGGGAAGTTATAAATAACCCACACCATCTTTTAAAGGACCACTTTGTAAATATTCTTTGTGGAAGCTTAACTGATAAAAGTCCAGTCATTTTTCATGTGCAACCATTCTCCTCAATAAGTGACTTGCTAAAGTGAAAAACCAGAACTAGACAACAGTGGGATTGTTTCATTCAGTATTTCTGAGTGAAAAGTCATATCCTGCCTACAGCCTCGTCCATGAGTAAAATGTGGAATAGCTTTTCATGTAAGGTATTAACACAACAACAGCACAGAGTCAGTAAAAGTAATACTTAGATCATGGAATGAAAGAAACTGCAAAGGTAGAAAACACATATGAGATTGCCAACTTACTTTTACAATTTGTAAAGTATTTTCAAGTCCATTATTCAATTTCATTGTCCTAAGAGCCCAGTAATCTAACCACACCACTTCTTCTTCTTTTACTGATACAGATACCCAACATCATTAAATGACTCACCTAACGTCATAGATTGTTAGGTATTCTGACTTTTAAGTCAGGTGGTAGAGTGATTAGTCCAGGAAAAGGCCAAAAAAAAAAGATGGGAGCAAGAATAGCATCTGTTTACGAGACAATTTAGGGCTTCCCTTCTGATGTGACTTTACTAGCTATACTAACTGTGAAAGGAACAAGATGTCAGAAAACAAAAGGGAAATCCTCTATTGAAAAAAACTCCTACTGATCCTCAAGTTTACAAAAACAGTTTAATATTAGTTCTATGACATTCTGCAAAATTAAAAGGGACCAACTTAATCAAATTCCATGTTGGACCAGTAAGGAAGCTGGTGCCAATGAGGGCTTCTAACGTCTAATGGAAGCTGAAGGTGAGGGGCCCAAGGATGAGGGGTAGGGTGAGTTTGCAGTAGACAGGGTATAGGCCACAGTTTATTTATTCAGCCCACACTTCCTCAACCACCCAATAAACACCTCATGAAGATCACCTCGGCGTTAGACAATTTGAGAGAGCCACAGAGGGTGCACACAGCCTGTTTTCATGACAAAATATGATTCTACTAGGATCTCAAACTTTTAGATTCCAACATCAACATTAGTGTATCATTTATATATTAAATATTGCTTGTAGCTTTCAAAGAGGTTAAAAACTAATGCAATTGGTTTCATAGTGGGAGACTTATTCAAAGGAAAAGTGTCTTGAAAATTGTCACGTGGTAATACTCTCTGATCCGCTAGTCATTCCATCTGTTTTATTATTTCAGAGAAATACTTGTCAAATCCACCTTCTCTGTGAATAAAGGTGACTAATTTTTATATAGTTTGTAAATATATAACTGAACTAAGCAGCTCAAATAATTCATCTGCTCCACAATCAACTTTCTTTATCCATTTTAAACTTAATATTCTGCAGTTAGTTACTACCTGCAAAAATAGTTTAGCTCTGAAAATGAAATCCACAAAATCTAATAATATTTGAACTTCTTTCCATTAAAATGTTTTCAGTTATGTTAAGCCAGTTTTTAAAAATCAGTTGTGATCTTGTTTCTAATGGTTTCTTCGTAAGAAAAATTGATCATTCAAGCCTGCTTTAAAAACCTGCCTTAGCAATGTATATTGACCCAGGCAAGTGTGCACATATGTGGAAAAGCAGGCACTTAAAATTAATTTTATTTTTCATTATCAATGCATCTAAAAATATGAGTTTTCAAAGAATGCCCACTATTGATTTTTTTCTAAGTCATGCTAATGAACACATTAGAAAAATTCACAAGCATGTATTTTTTTGAGACAAGATGCTTCTACATTCCAAAAAGATTTTAACAGCACAAAAATATCATTCATTTTTCTAAATTCCTGAGCAAAATGACATTCCAGAAAGATGAACCATTCTATACTGTGGTTTAAAGGATCCAGCGCTGCCTCATGGAAGAAATGCAGCATATACACTGTTATTCTTCAGCTACTGCTCTGAGATTCTTTGGAGAGCTGCGATGTTCCACTCTAGAAGATTATCTTACCTAGAAAGGCTGTTCACAATATTTTTTTATTTTCCTGAATGGAAATGATTTTGTTTTCAACCACATATAAGGTCCCATTAAAAGTATTGAAAATAAAAGTATAATGAAGAAAACATAAATTATGTATGTCTAATGAATCCAATTTTGGTGCCCATTTATCTGCTTTTTCTGTCTCTGATTTCTTGCTCTTTTTTTCTCTTTCCTTTCTATTTGCCTTATTTCTCTCTGTCTATGTATTTTAAAGAAAAATGATCTTACACAATTTTGTAAGCTGCTTTGTACATTGGAGACTAAATGATACATTCCTTTCCATACCAATAAATACAGATTTAAATACACCATTAACAGATATTTCATTGTATGAATTTTCTTCCATATACTCATATTTAATTAATTCTGTTCTAATGTAGTCTTATTTTG
>VMDR010035631.1:0-10711 GCA_007922815.1 Macrotus californicus | reverse complement strand
TGCACCCCAATGTTCATAGCAGCACAATTTACAATAGCCAAGTGCTGGAAGCAACCTAAGTGCCCATCAGTCAATGAGTGGATCAAAAAACTGTGGTACATTTACACAATGGAATTCTACGCAGCAGAGAGAAAGAAGGAGATCCTACCCTTTGCAACAGCATGGATGGAACTAGAGAGCATTATGCTAAGTGAAGTAAGCCAGGCTGTGAGGGACAAATACCACATGATCTCACCTACAAGTGGAACCTATGAACAAAACCTACAAGCAAGGAAAATATCATTAGAGACATTGAAATTAAGAACAAATTGACAGTAACAGGGGAGGGAAATAATGGGGAAAAAAAAAAGAAAAGAAAAGAATAGAAAAGACAAGACAAGATGAGACACCAATTATCCAAGTTAGGAATGAAAGAAGGGACATCACTACTCAACCTACAAAAATCAAAGAACCACAAAGGAAAAGTATGAACAACTTTAAACAAACGAAGTAGACAGCTTAGATAAAATGCACACATTTCTAGAAAGACACAAATATCAGAGTTAATTCAAGAAGAAATATGTATATGTACATATAGAAATGCATATACATACATACATACATACATATATATCTCAAGAATTTGACATAGTCATTTTACCCTACCCATCCCCCCCCAAAAAAAACAGATTCAGATGTCTTCACTGGTGAATTCTAGCAAATATTTAAAGCTGAAATAATATTACTCTTATACAACTTTTCTAGGAAATACAGAAAAAAGGGACATTTCTCAATTCATTCTATGAGGCCACTATTACTCTAATAACAAAGCCAGACAAAGAACCTACATAAGTACAAACCAATGTTCCTCATAATAGATACAAAAAATCATTAAAAAATGTTAGCTCATTGAATCCTGGAAAATATAAAAAGAATTAGATACCATTACCAGCTAGGATTGATCCGAGGAGTGAAAGGTTGGTTTAATACTGGCAAATCCATGTGATAAACCATATTTATAGAGCAAAGAGGAAAATAAACACATGATCATCTTAACACAGAAAAAGCATATGACAAAATCTAATACCCATGCGTGATAAAAACTTTCAACTAGGAATAGATCCCTTCTTATTCCATTAATAGATCTCCTGATAAAGAGCATCTACAATAAAAACTACAGCTAACATAATATTTAATATCAAATATATTCTCCTGACATCAGAAACAAGTCAAGAAGGTTTGTTTCCACCACTTCTTTTTAACATTATCCTGAAGGCTTGAGCCAGGGGAGTGAGGCAAGAGAAAAATTAAAGGCATACAGGTTGGAAAGGAAAAAGTAAAACCGCTTTTATTCTCAGACCATAGAATTCTGTATGTAAAATTAACCCGTAAAATATCAACAGCAACAATAACTCTGCCTGAACTAAAAACAAGTTCGGCAGGTTCAAAATTTAATATCAGTACATAAGATCAATTTTATTTCTATAGCATAGCAAATAAGAATCCAAAACTAAAATTTTAAATATAATTCTATTCATAATAGTATAATAGTATCCATAATAGTATCGAAAATAAAATACAAATAAACTTAACAAAAGAAATGTATAACCTGTATACTGAAAACTACAAAATATTGCTTAGAGAAATTAATAATCAGCTAAAAGAAATGAACACATCATGTTCATAGATTAGAGATATGACAGTTTATGAAGGCAGTTCTCCCAAAATGTATTTCTACCAACATTATTGCTATTCAATACTCTTCCTATCAAATTTCCATCAAGCTTTCATGCAGAAATGGGTGAGCTGACTCGAGGATGGCCACACAGATGAATGGAACAGGCTGCAGAGTTCTGAAGTAACCTCTCACATTCAGAGTCCATTGGTTTCATCCAAAGTGCAAGGCAAGTGAATGGGGGAAAGCATAGTTTCTTCAGAAAATGATGCTGTGCCAACTGTATAGCCATGAATCAAAGGGGGGTGGGGAGGGAAGAGGGGAGGGAGGACAGAAGGGTAGGGGGCTGGAAGGAGTGAGGAATGGAAGGTCTAGAGACCCTTACCGCTCACCATACACAAAAATCAACTCAAAATGCATCACAGGCCTAAATGTAAGAAATGAAATGATAAAATCTCTAGAAGAAAAGATAGGAGAATTAGTGACCTTGGGTTAAGCAAAGATGTATTTCATAGATGTGACACCAAAAACATGATCCATTAAATAAATGATACATTGGCCTTCATAACTTATTCTTCAAAAGACACCATTAAGAGAAGAAAAAGACAAGCCACAGGCTGGTAAAAACATTTACAAATCATATATCTGATAGAGGACTTACATTTAGAATATTTTCATAAAAGAAGAAAACCTTGCAACTCAGTAAGACACACCACCCAATTCAAAAATGGGTGAAAGATTTAAATAAGCATTGCACAAGAAAGTGTACATCAATACCTGACAAGCACATGGAAAGATGTTCAACTTCATCCGGTCATTACAGAAATACAAGGTAGCACTAAACAGCCCCAAAACAGCTGTGTGCTAGAAGACTGAGAATATCAAGTCTTGGGGATGACGTGGAAAAACAGAAACCTCCATGCACTGCTGGTGGGAATAGAAATAATACAGTGACTTTGGAAAACCTGTTGACAGTTTCTTAAAAAGCGAAACATACTTGCAAACAAGCCAGCACACAGCGGTAGGCTTACAGCAACGTTGTCCGCAACAGCCATGCACTGGGAACAACCCTAACTTCTACCCCAACTCCAGAACCAGAAACAATGTTACATCTAAAGATAAACTGTGGAAGAACTGCCCTCAAAGCTCTGATCTATGAACACTGTGTGCCACTGCATTTTCTAAAGACGGTCTTTAATTTCTCCCAGCAATGTTTTGGAGTTTTTGGAAGGGGAAATAAGTCCCACACAATAAAATAATATGATTCATCAATAGAAAGGAATGAACTACTAATACACAAGACAACATGGATATTCTAAGTGAATGAAGCCAGACACAAAAACTACATATTAAATTAATCCATTTATATGAAATTTCTAGAAAAGGCAAATACAGAAAGTCAGAAAAACACCAGTGGTTCCTGGGGACTAGAAGTAAGTACAGCAAATGACTGCAAATAAGTATCAGGGAGCTTCTGGGAGTGACAGAAATTTTCCAAATTGGACTGTGAGGATGGTTCACACCTGCTTAACTTTTCTAGCTATCACTTAACTTCAGTTACAACAGGTGAATGTTGTGAGATATGAACTATAACTCACTAAAACTATTAAAGGAAAGGAGAGGAGAATAACCCTACCTTTTCCATAAGAACTGTATTTCACAGTAACCAAACTGCTGATAAGGAAAAAAACACTTCTAGAATTGAAGCTAATAAGTACAGAAAGAATGACAATATCATTTTAAAATATCACATTTGGTAACTCCTGACGAAAAGATGGATCTCAACAAACGCCAAAGCTATCAGAGGAAAGGCCGACGAGGAACTTCACAGCAGAGGGGGAGCTGGTGCTGCCCGGAGCCAAATGATCAATCTCAACATCACCAAACTTGATTCAGTCAGACTAAATGCCACTTGACCTGGTAAATATGGACACACCACTAACTATGAAGGGTTCTTACCAAAAAATAAAAGGGGCCTGAATCTAATCAGTTCTCTAGGGCTAATTTCAATTTACATAATACAAGTAGTAAACAAGCTAACTAGCAGTTTAAGAAAGCAATTAGCCAAATCCAAATCGTGGGAATTCTAAAGGGCCTGGTCTTTCTAACAAATTCACAGCATTAAAAAATAAAAAAAAAGAACACTATTACAGAAAAAAAAAAGAAACTTAAGAGCTAAACAGTCACACACAATGTGTGAACCACACCTTGATTAGATCCTGATTTTAACAAACCAACCTTAAAAGATATTTTGGTAACTACTGAAGAAATCTGAATAATGACTATGTATTTGATGGTATTAAGGAATTACATTAATTTTGTTAGGTGTGATAGCAGCATGGTGGAGTGTGTGTGTGTGTATCTTACATATTTTATACATCATATAGATTTGTATGTCTACCAGTTAGAGGACATGCCCGAGTACTTGTGGTGAAAGGATGTACTTACAGAACAACTATCCCAACAATTGTTTAAGCATCAGGGGGAACATGTAATAAGCCTGGCGACATGTCAAATGTTGTTGAAACTGTGTAATAGGCATGTGGGGCTTCAACGTTCTCTCCTGCTACTTTTGGTGCGCCTGTAATTTTTCATGTGATAAGGGTAAGGGACAGTGAAAGATTACAAAACCGAGAGAAAAAGAGTAAAAGAAAAAGGGGCCCAGAGCTCACAGAAGAGGTCAAGGGTAAAGACTGACGTGGAAGTCATCACAAAATAGGTAATATATGTAAAACCAAGTCTTTGAAGAGGACATAAGGAAAGAGTAGCAACTAAGGAAAAAGAGGTCAAAGAAGTGAGGACAGGGGAACACCAATACCCAAAGCCAGGGCAGAGGAAGGTGAAGCTCAGAAAGACACCAAAACGTGAGAGGTCGATGATGGGTAGAACGGACCTAGGAGAAAAACTGAATCAGGGAAGTCCAGGCATTAAAATGTCTGAATAATGATAACGACTAAGCACTCTTTTATAGCCCCAAAACTTCAAATCAAATAGAAAAAAGGTTTTAAAATTTTTTTTTGCTCTAAATAATATTTTATTTTTCAACTACAGTTGGCATACAACATTGCATTAGTTCCAGGAGTATAGCCCAGGGCTTAGACACTGTAGCCCTGCTCACCGATCATCCCGATAAATCTAGCGCCCATCTGACACCATGCACAGCTATTACAGTACTACTGACTACGTTCCCTGTACTGCACTTGACATCCCCATGACTACTCTGCAACTACCAATTTGTACTTGGGAACCCCTTTGCCCCTTTCGCCCATTCTCCCAACCCCCCCCCATCTGGCAATCATCAAAATGTCCTCTGTATCTATGAGTCTGTTTCTGTTTTGCTTGTTTGTTTGTCTTTGAGATTCAATTATTGATAGATATGTATTTTTATAACAGAAGAACTTCAGAATGATGATATAATTATCCTCATACCTTCTCTAAGATACACAATTTCCCAGACAGTGGGTAAAATGTTCAGGAAATATTAAAAGTCATACACCCACTGGCACCAAACTGCCACCTAGTTAGTCTGCTACAGTGAAAGACAGAATACCAAGTGACAGACCAGCTATGAAAAAATAAGATATTGTCACGGGCCATAAAGAATTCCCTGGAGAAGAGTCACTAAACTATAAAATCCCTGAATGAAAGCCAGTGAGCCAGACCCGGTCCCTGCCACAGACCCAGACCCTAGCACGGTGCCAGGTTCCGTGACTCTGCATTGCTGGAGCCCCACTGGGGAGTGGACAGAGGGAGGTGTGGAGGAGACGACGGACCCCGATGATACCCAGTAGTGCTGACCTTGTGATCCACACATACATATTAGACCAACCTGGTGATCTGTGATCCCTTTCTAACTACAAGGATAAAAACGCAGCTTTTCATTTATATCCCGAGCTCAAATAACTCTTCCCAAGTGCATACCCTTGCACTGCTACTCTCACAAACAGCTGTACCTTTTTACAGCGGACTCCTAGTACTTTGAAGAATTCACTGTTATCCTCGGCCTTGGAAATATAACATTGTAAAAAATGCAAAACATATACTTTGAGCTACCATTGCATGGGTCTTCCGTTGTTGACTCTTGATCTGCAGTAGACTGAGAGCAAAGACATGTTTTTGCCCGCAGGGCAGAGCCCTACCTAATGTGAATCTCTGTTCCTACGTGACAAACAATCTACATTATCTTAATCAGTAAAACGTTCCAGTGAGTCTTTTTGTTTTCCACAGACTAACCTCGGAAAAAGAAAACTTCCCAGCCTCTCTGTATTTTTCTTATCATTTCTAGGTATATTCTGAAATTGCAAGAACGAAAGTGCTCAAGATTTTTTAAACTCGCATTAAACCCTTTTTAACTTTTATTAATCAAGATTAAGGAGCATGATTCTGAAATGTCTTGGGGTCTGGACCGCAACGTTGAAAACTTACATTCCAGCTGTGCAACCACATCTCCAGGGTCCACTGCTTCTGGGAACACCTGGGGTGGGGGGAGGAGGAGGGAGAAGAGGAAGTGAAAGGAGCACACATGTCACACAGTCTTCGTTCTTTCCCAAACAAAGACAAAGAAACGTTTGACCTCACTGAGGACTATCACTTCCTCCCTGCTTCCCGCATCACGAACCCGGTAGCTGGCTCTGCCCCTCCTCATGCTTCCCTTCTTTTGCTACCATGGCCATACTGGCCTTCCTGGTGTTCCTCCAACTCATCAAGCTTGTGTCTAACAAGAAGCTTTTTTATTTGCTATTCCTCTGCTCAGAATGCTTTTCCCCTAGCATTCAAAAACTGATTCTGCCCCATGATTCAGGCTCAGTTTAAATGGAATTGCTTTCTCTGACCCTCCCCCATGCCCCCTTAAAATAGACAATCTCCCTATCCCTCAGTCCCCCTCTGCCCCTTATCTCCCTTTATTCCCTTCATGACATTTCCCACTATCTCAAATTCTATTATTTCTGTGTTTACTTAATTATTACCTCCTATTTCTCCCATGAAAATGAAAGCTCCAAGAGGAGAAAGATATTTGTCTACCCGGTGCTTTAAAAAGTGCATGGGACAGGGCAGGTTATTGGGTAATTATTTGTGGAGTAAGGGAAGAAGGTGGGGGGGGGGGACAGAGGGAGGGAGCTAGAGGAAGAAGGGAATTTTAAAAGTGAGAAATACAACTGGCAATAACCCGCAGCAGAGGTCTTAGGGAAAAAAAGAAAAGAGACTTATAGAAACAAGTATCACAAGACAGCCATAGTAAAATATGATCTGTTCCTATCTATTAATATTTCCTGTCTCATTTGTATGAAAATATTATTTAGAATTCAAGGTGCTATATTTTACATAAAGTCTACTATCACAATTTTAGAAATAAATCGACCCATCATGAAAAAGAAATGGATTCAATGTATAACATATGCATATGTACTTTCAAGCCTTTACATTTCTGTGACACATGTTCCTGAATGACACATGAATTAAATCAAAGTACACAGTCAGCAATAATAATTAGGGTTCTGGAATTTTACTCAAAATTTGTAACTATTTTAATTGTGCTTATTAATTTTGATGTGAGATTTGAACTCACCTTTTCAAACACCATTCTGGCATTGAAGACCAATGGAAAAGTGGCTGGGACACATTGTGTCTTTTTGTACTGGCCAAACACACAGATGCTAAGATAGACGTCCTCCCTGTCTTTCAGCGCCACTCCTGGACAGGTCACCTGAAAGAAATGAGGTGGATGGGTGTACCTGCTTTATGAACTCCCTGATCTGTCGTGCTAAAATGGCATAAAACATAAAAAAATACAAGTCTGCTAAGCTAATAAGAAATATGCACAAATAAACAGACATAGAGAGGTTCTAGTATTTGCAGAGTTAAAGAAAATGCCTTGTAACTTTCATCCCTCTGAGAAATCTTTGATTTTTCCATTTGGTTGTTTGTGCCACATTTGAAGCTCTATGTACTGGCTTGTGGGACAGACACTAACAGTTTTAAACAGTTGGCCTTGGGCACCCACTGTATGCTGAATGCTGACATCAACTTATTTAGCATTATTTAATCATGAAGGATTAAGAATCAGCAGAAATAAAGCACTATACTAGAAGACACAAAATACCAATAAAGAGGACAAACTTGACCTGTCTTACCCTACATGGCAGCCTATATACCCCTTCATCAAAACCATATGACAAAGTTTCAAAGCAAGTAAATTGTAAGTTTCTAGCCCAATGAGATATTTTTTAAACATAAAAATTTCACTTAAGCAGCCTCGTGGATGACAGAAAGCACACACATAAAACGTGGAGTTTCTGAAAAACCACATTGCACAGTCTCTCCATTTTCTGCCACACTTCATTGTCAGCGGTGCGCCCTCAACAGGCTCTTAAAGGAGGCTCTTTAAGATCTGAATGTAATCTACCCTCATGGAACTTCTGTCCAACATCCCCGAAAAACAAGATCAAAGTGTACTCTATTGTTTTCCGAACACACACATTGCTTTCTTGCCGTGTGCTCTTCCATTACCTGGAGAGCTGTTCCTCACCAGTCCGTCCCCCCTTCTCCTCATTCAGCCCCGCCCTCTGCCAAGGCTCACACCAACTGTCAATCCCTAACAAAGAAAAACACACTTCTCTTGATTCACCAGCTATCGCCATTCAATCCAATCCAATTCGTGCATTTAGTATGAATTTACTACATGCAAGTAAATATGTTTTAGATTCCCACAGGATTTTGTAGCTCTCTTAAGGCCCTAATTATTGTCACCATGCATTTCAATTAAATGGATATATCTCACCTCTTTTATTTGACTATACATCCCCTGAGGACAGAAATTTTATTTTCCTCGTCAATGTATCTAAATGTAACACCAACTTTCAGTGTTAAGAAGAAGCTCACAGATTATCTAGTACGGCTTTTGATGTTTTACATATGAAAACAACAGAGTCCCAAGAAAGAATAGGTGATTTACTTACTTAAAATCACACAGTAAATGACTCAACACAACACATTCGAAGCGCTTCGAACAGTGCCTGGCAGAGCGTGTATTCGGCGTAGCCATCACTGTCAGACTGAAAGCCCTCACCTGCCACAGTAACACACAGCACTGCGGGTCACAGACGGCTGCGACTCCGCGTCCCTCTACACGATGCAGTCAAGATTGTTTTCTGCGCCACCTCGTTTTCACTCATATCTACCTCTTGCTCTAATGTAGCCCCCACTGATTACTAAAACCACGGTGCTAGCAAACTTGATCCTGTCAGTCAGCTTCTCTGCCCGATTAAAACCCAACCTGTCTGAGAGGTGCTCAAATCCATGTTCTCCCAAGTGGTGGCTGCTGGCCACTCACGCCTCTAGATGTGGCTGGTTCAAATCGAAATGGATTGTTCTTCTTGTACAATACAAGATTTTGAAGACTTATTACAAAGAAATGTAACTATCTCATTAATAACTTTCATATTAATTACATTTTGAGAGAATATTTTAATATATTGATTTAAATAAAAGTATTGTTAAAATAAATTTACCTAACTTTCTTAATATAGCTAGTAGAAAATTTTAAATTACATACATGTGTGACATGTACCATATTTAGGATGGATAGTGCAGCTCTAATTGTCCTCACTGAAAAATATTGTCTTTTTCCAATTTGTAATATATGCAAGAAGGCATGATTTTTTTCTCATCCACATTTCTATAGATTCTGCCAATCTTTAAAGAGATAGGCAGCATCTCTCCAAAAATAAAGCAGGAAAAGGGAGGGGAGTTAAAGTACATAAGGCAGAACAAATAGAATATAAATAGCAAAGTGGCTGACTTAAACCAACTCTATAGATAATTTTATAAATATTAATACTATTCTAAGCATTCTAATTAAAGGGCAGACATTGTTGGATTGGACAAAAAAAAAAGCAGGACACAAAATGCTGCCTCTGCAAAAAAATCCTGCTTTGAAGATAAAGGCCCACATAAAGAAAGTGCTTTCAGAATGGTGAGACAAATACCTCCCAAAAGCAGCCCATCTGTAAACCCAACTGAAACACTGCCAAAACCTGTCAAAAACAACTTTTTACAGCTGTGGAAATTAATCAGAGGCTTACAACAATCTGAAGAGTATTTATTCAAGAAAAATATTTGAACCCTGGTAAAAATCATAATATAGTAGTGTTTTAATATACTCCACTCCCAGTCCTTTCTACCCAGGTCTTCTGTAACCTTGAAAATGAAAACTCCTACAATCGTGGTCGCCATGAAACCAGCAGCCCCTCGGCCGCTGGAGGACACATTAGAGCCAACCAAAAGTCCATCCCCAGGGAGCTGTAACTGACCTGTCTCACAGTACCATGGAAACCCCCCTTGATAGGGCTTCTCTTTATTCCGCCTGAATCAGAGCTCACTCATGACAAAGAGCCTTTCCCCTGAAGGTGTTTGTCAAAAACAATCAGTAGCAATTGTTGAACATCACAGATGCCTGAGGCAGGGGTCTCAATGGAGCAAACAATAAAGTGACCAAAACACTTAAAAGGCAAAGCTTGAGAATCAGGTGTGGGTGTGTGGAGAAGGGTGGTGGCTTTGACAAGTTATGATCTATTTTTGCCCACGCACAGGGCTGTGCACAGGACTCTAAATCATTAAAAAGCCTTACTCTCTCACTTCAGGCGGACCTTGAGGTTTTAGGCAAGTTGAAAGTGAAGACGAAGAGCTGTATACTGCCTGCCAGGACACAGAAAGCATATTTCAACTTGCACAGAACCGATCCTCAGCAAAGGCTGGGATACTTATCAGTACAGGGCTTTTAGGAAATATAAATACAATCATTAGCAAACCATGAGGTATAGACGTCGGTGGCCATAAACAACAAAGAGTACAAACTTCAGTTCAGGAAAGTAATGAAACAAACAAAAAGCAACAACAGCAGCAAATAATAGTAAACCCTAGGAAATAGGGAGAATCTGATTTATAGAATTTGGTATTGTATTATTTAAAACATTGAGTTCTCAACAAAAATTATCACATGCAAAGAAACAGGAGTTTGGCCCATACACACAGAGAAAAATGCAGTCAATAGCAGCTATC
>VMDR010035630.1:0-10709 GCA_007922815.1 Macrotus californicus | reverse complement strand
GTCTCGCCCCTCCTACCTGTATGGATGAAAGTTTCTCCTTTAGTTTCTTGGTTGTCGGACTTCCATACAGTTCGATTTTCTGTCAGTTCTGGTTGTTTTTTGTTTTAAAATTTGTTGTTGTCCTTCTTTTGGTTGTACGAGGAGGCACAGTGTGTCTACCTATGCCTCCATCTTTGATCTCTTACCAGGTAAGTTTTGATCATATACCAGGTATTTTTATTTTACTTCCTTGATACTGGATATTTTCTACTCCTATAAATATTATTGAGCTCTGTTCTGAAATGAAGTTTGATTATTTGAAAACAGTTTATTCATTCAGGTCTCAAATTTAAGGTTAGTTGGAAATGACCAGAGTAGAATTTAGTCTAGGGCAAATGTTTTCCCATTACTGAGAAAATACTCTTCTTTGTTCTCTAACTGATCCTCATCAACTTGGGAGGTTTCCTCACTCTGACCATTGGGAATAGACTTACTCCCAGCCCTGTGTGAGCTCTGAGAACTCTCCACCCTAATCCTTTTCCCTGAACTTCCTTACCTGCAGGTGTTAGTCAATACATAACCAAATATCCAATGGTGACTCTCTGCAGGATTGTATCCCTGTGCAGGGATCTTTTTTCTGGTGCTTTACCTTGAAAACTCTATTTACCTTGGCTTTTCTAGATTCACAGACTAGTGTTCTCAACTCAAAAAGAACTCTGGTCTTTGCCCAAATTTCTTTTTCCTGAATCATAGCCTAGACACTTTCTCCAGATGGTAACCTGGGGTACTTTTAGGGCTCATCTCCTCTGCTTCTCATCCTTGCCTGATGTTTATTGTACCGAGCACCACTGTTTCATATATATATATGAAGTATATGTGTACATGTGCACACATATGTGTGCATGTGTGTGTGATTTAGATGGTAAATCTAATACTTATTACTCCATATTAACCAGAAGCAAAAGTTTCTCATCTTCATTTTTGTAAGATGTATTTTGGGGAATAGACATCAAGATTGGCATTTAGATGTTATTTTCTTTCAGTTCTGTAAAGTTGTTGCTGCATTTACTTTTAGCCTGTATGGCATCTGACAAGAAATCTACTTTCATTCTTTTGTTCTATTCTGAGTCATTTTTCACCCTCTGTCTGCTTTCAGATTTGTTCACTTTATTACTGGCTTTTGGCAATGAGATTATTCCTCAGTGGGTGTGGTTTTCCTTATGTTTCCTCTATTTGGATTTCATTGAGCTTCTTGGACCCATGGGTTTCTAGTTGTTACCAAATTTGGAAAACTTTGTGATACAGCTGCTCTATTTGAGTAGTTGGCAACTTTGGGTATAAGGACAGATTATGCCTTTCTATTTTTCTATCCCTTGTACAGAGGGGTACCTAACAGGTGCTTAGTAAATGTGGTAGACTAGACAAAATACAGGAATGGTAGTTGAGTGCTCTGAGATTGTCAGGTCCATCCCTTAATAGGCCTCATATTTTTCGTATGAAAGTGGATATAGTGAAGGAATAATTTTGTTAGTGAAATCATCATTTTGCAAACTCTGGGATTACAATGAAATCAGGCAAGGATTGTCAATGTACGCTAAAAAAGCACTGGTGGCGATACATCCATATATTGCTGAGCAATAAAAAGCAAAAAACAATTGATGCACAGAGCAATGTGGATATACTTCAAGGAAATTATGCTGAGTGAAAAAAATTGAATTCAAAATGGTTCCATACTGTGTGATTCTATTTATATAATGTTTTATATAAAAATATATAAAGATGGAAAACACATGAACAGTTGTCAGGGATTAGAGATGAATGGCAATGGTAGTGATTGTGATTACACAGGAGTGGCTAGAGATGAATGGTGATGGTAGTGATTGTGATTACACAGGAGTGGCAAGCAGGAGCCCGGTGCCATTGAAACCATTCTGGTTCTTGGTTGTGGTGGTGGTTACACAAAGCTACCCATTTGATAAAACTGTGTAGAAGGATATACACACAAGCACATAAATTAGAATAACACTGGTGAGATTTGAATATGCTCTTAAGATTGTTTCAATGTCAAGTTCTGGTTTTGGTAGTATACTATAGTTCTGCAAGATGTTAACTTTGGGAGAGGCAGGGTGAAGGGTGCATGGGGAATCCCTTTAATTTTTATTATTTGATACTTCTTTGTATTCTATAATTATTTAAAAATAAAAGCTTTAGAAACATGTGAAATCTGGAGAAAAATATCTTAAAGTGTCACCTAACATTTTTTAATCACAAAGTAGACAAAGGTATCTTTGTAATGAGAAGTCTGTTGGTGGCTGGGTGTCTCAGTTGGTTAGACCATCATCCCTATATGCCAAGGTCTCAGGTGCCATCCCTCATCAGGGCACATGCAAGAATCAACCAATAGTTGCATCAGCTGGTAGAGCAGCAAGTTGATTGGTCTATCTATCTATCTATCTATCTATCTATCTATCTATCTATCTATCTATCTATCTCCCCTTTCCTCTCACTCTAAAATCAATAAATAAAATTTAAAAAAATATTAAAAAAATTTAGCATGACCAGTTATGAAGCAAAGTGACAATGAGTCCCTTTCATATAATGTAGTGGGAGGCACAGAACATTCTCTATGTAATATTTTTATCATAAAATATTTAACCTAAATATAATCATGAGGAAACAATTAGGCAAATATAGGTTATAGAATATTCTACATGAAAACTTTCCTGGAATCTTAAAAAATGTTACTATCCTAAAAAATTTAAAAGAGTAGAAGACTAAAGCATAGTTACTAATACAATATGTGATCCTTGATTATATCCTGAATCCCCTCCAAAAAGACCTAGCTATAAAGGACATTTTGGAGATGATGAGGGGACTTTGAATATGAACTATATATTAGATATTAGAGCGCCAGTGTTAAATTTTGTATGTATGACAATGTTATTGAGATTGAGTAGGGGAATATTTTTTTCTCAAGGGAAACTCATTGGAGTATTTAGGCATAAAATGGTGTCTGCAATTTGCATTAAAATGGCTCAGAGAAATGATGTATATACAAATGTGTGTGTGGAGGAGGTAAAATGTTATTTTAAAAATGCATATTATAATTTCTGTGTTGACTCATAGACTTGCCCTAAAAGCTAAGTAAGATAATGTTGAAAATTACTTTGTGCCCTGGCCAAGTGACTCAGTTGGTTGGAGCATCCTCTCATATACCAAAAGGTTGTGGGTTCGATTCCTGGTAGGGCACATACCTGGATTGCGGGTTCCATCCCAAGTTGGGCACATATGGCAGGCAACCGATCAATGTTTCTCTCTCACATCAATGTCTCTGTCTCTCTCCTTTCCTCTCTCTCTAAAATCAATAAACATAGCCTCAGGTGAGGATTAAATAGAAAAAGAAAATTGCTTTGTAAATTTCAAATGACTATATAAATAGTAATTATTATTAAGTAGAGGTGGCATTACCAGGTACATATACTTTAAAGAATTGCTACTCAGTGCATGGCTACAGGGCCTGAGCACCAGCAGAACCTGGGAGCTTGTAAGAAATGTGGACTCCCTGGCCTCACCCCCGACACACAGAATAAGAATCTTTATCTTAACAAGGTTCCCAGTGGCTTGGGTGCACATTAAAACCTGAGAAGCACTGGTTTAAAGCACCAGAGTGATTATTCTGTGCTAAGCACAGGAACTTGCATATAGTGGTACCCAATAAACATTTTAAGAATATTCGAATGAGCTTTAGGTAGGAGAAAAAGCATCAAGAAAACCCCAGAGGTGAGAACAAGCATGCTTGCTGTATTTAAAAAACAGCAGGTAAAACCATTTGTCCAGTTTGAAGTCCTGATTCGAGTGTGTAGGACCAGGACAGCAGCCTGACTTCCAGATGATAGGAGTCTACCCTCATGGAAGCTGCGTTTTCAGGGAAATTGATCTCTGGATGGTGTGCAGAGGGAGAAGTGGATAAACAGAACATGTTTTTCTAGTCCAATAAATGTCTTCTTTCTAAGGGGAACTAAAGCTAATGGTGGGAGAACAATTAAAGGAAAAAAAAGAAATTTTCCCTTTAGTAGAAACTGTACACCAGAAAAAGGATCTTGAAGGTTCTTGTAATTGGGCCACCCAGCGCCCATTTTCTCCATTGGAAACGGTACCCTAATTCCTTATTCTCATCGTGCTAAGATTTTAAGTCAAGGTATTAAGCTCTCCCCTCTCTGAGGGTGGGTTTGCAACAGAAGCCCAGCCAAATAGACTCTAAGGAATCTTAGTGATTCAAGGATTGTTTTTTAATACTTGGAGTTCATTCTCACGTAAGGGGCCCTTTCACAGCTATTAGGTAGTTCCTGCTTCTGAGACCTTGTCCTTTCCCAGGCTGATTTTTAGATCCTCATTTCACATTCCTTTCTAATAAATTCCTTTTTCACTCAAGTCACTCAGAACTGGCTTCTGTTGCTTGCAACCAGAGTCCTCACTGAAACAGCGAGGGTCCTGGGAAAGTTCAGGCAGTTTTCCATTGCAAACTGGCAGCAAAAACTGGACTCTCCCTGGGACTTCTCCAAAGGACCACTAACAAGTCTCTTTGGTCATGGCTTGTCCCCCATCATTTATTTTCCACACAGCAACAAGAACAAACTTTGAAATACATATGTCATTCTTTTGTTTAAAATCCTCCAATGGCTGCCCATTTCATTTAGCATGAATTCTAACTTCTTACCTTGGTTCTGGCTCCCTCTCTTACTACTTTTCCAGGCGCTCTCCCCAATATGCTACAGCCACACTAGCTTTCTTTCCCATTCTAGAATATCCCAACCTCGTTTTCCTGTTAATATTTTACCCCACTGACTTCTTTGCCTAGAATACTTTGAACCATGGCTTCCTCTTTCTCATCATTGAGGGCCTAGTGCAAAGCTGTACCTCTGAGGGGCCTTGGCTGACCAACTTAAGCCATCCTTCCTCTCAGTTACAACATAACCCATTTTATTTTCTTCATAGAATTTATCACTTTCTAAAGCAGGTGATAAACAACAGACCTATGGACTATCTGACCTGCTGCTTGTTTTTATAAATAAAGTTTTATTGGAACACAGCCACACCCATTTGTATGTCTGTGGCTAATTTGGCATTACAATGGCAGAGTTGAATAGTTGCAAGAGTCTTACAACATCTAAAAATTTACTATTTAGCCCTTTACAGAAAATTTTTGCCAATTGCTGATTTAAAAAGTATACATATACTTAATTTCTTTTTACTTCTTTCCTTGTCTCATTTTTTTTTCCCCATGAGAATATAAATTCCACAAAGTCACAGTCTTTTCCTGTTTTATTCCCCACACTGTCCCTAACACTTAGAACTATGCCTGGCACATAGTAGACGAATCAATAAACACTTATTAAAAAGGGGAAAGGGAGGGAGGGAAAGAAGACTCAGAAGAGACCAATGTAGAATGTATAGCAAATTGATACATGGCCTTGATTTAAAATATGTCGATTGGAAGTGAAAGAGATTGCAGGATCTTTGAGGAGCCAGTCAGAGAAGCCTGCTCTGGGAAGAGAATGGATTTTAGGTCAGTGCTTCCTATTCAGGTCTAAAATATTAGTCCATTAGACTAGACTATGTTTCTATCTATATAATCCCCACCCTGAATGGTATTTGTGCCCTCATCATCATCCCTTGGAGCTGATAATAAAGCAGGCATTGCTGTCCTTCAAGAGGACTGGTCCCAGGTGCCCTGTAGTTGTGTTGGCTAACAAGGAGGAAAGGATGGAAGTTTCCCAGGCTTCAGTCACAGAAAGAGCCCCAGGACTTGGGATGGTGGTAAGTACTCAGCAGGGACACCCCACACTGACAGGCCTGCTCCTATCTCTGAGAAAGGAATAGTTCCAGATACTGAGGCTGCCCTGGCAATGACCTCATCTGTTAGAATCAGAGGCCCTGATTTGTACAGTGACCATGGATCACTTTTGGAATGACATGAGACAAGGGGGCAGGTGGGCAGTTCTTGTTGGTGGTGCTATAATTATGCCAAAACCACAGGGATAAACTGAACTATTCCCAGAAACTTGAGACATATGGTCTCCTGTGGAATAAAATCCCAAAAAGCAAATACTTACACGTCACTTACTATGAACTAGGAATTATGTCATCCCATTACATATATTGACCTTTTAAATCTTCACAGTAACCTTGTGAGGTAGGGACTATCATTGTTGCCAATTTATGTATAGATGGAGAAACTGAGGCACAGAGATCGACTTTGCTCTAGGACACACAACCAGTAAGTGTAGTCAGTATGCAAACTTGAGGCACCTAATTGCAGAGTACATGTTCCTGGTCACCAGCCTGCACTGGAGGTGGCTGTACTGGGGGCGCACAGGAGTAGCTGCCTCCTGCAAGCTTCCTGTACAGAGCCAGCTCTTATCTCCTCCGTCAGTGTCCCTACTCTCTGAACCCCTGCCCCCAGGCTCCCTTTCTCCCGCTCCCTTACATAAACACACGCTCAGGGTGGGAAAGTGCGTGGGGGCAGAGTACTGCTGGGCCAGAGGAACAGCCTAGCAGCCAGATTCCTGAGAGTCAAGACTAGGAAAGAGAGGGCAGGAGGTTGGAAATCTGGAAAGATTGAGCAGAAAGGACAAAGTCTGGTGCTGGGTTAGAAAGCATTACGGTGTTAGCTTCTTAGGGCTGTCATACTTAAGGAGGTGTAGTAAACTGAGTGGCTTAAACAATAGTTCTTGGATGCCCAAGATCAAGGTCTTGGCAAGGTTGATTCCTTCTGAGAGCTGTGGGGGAGCATCTGTCCCATGACTCTCCTTGCCTCTGGTGGTTTGCTGGCTTCCTTGGCCTATAGATACATTATTCCAATCTCAGGTTTCATGTTTGAATGGTGTTCTCCCTACATCTATGTCTGTGTCCAAATTTCCCCTTTTTATAACGACACAGTCATATGAGATCAGGGCCCAGCTTGATCTTAAATTGATCATCTGTACAGATTCCATTTCTAAATAAGGTCACATGCACAGGTGCTGGGGATTAGAACTTCAACATCTTTCAGGGGAACACAATTCAAGCTGCAATAATTACTAAGAGCTTAGAATCCACTGGAAATAGTTTTGGAAGAATACCTGGAAATAAGGAAGGTCTAGTCACAAACAATCTGGAGGCATTTGTTGCTGACCTGTGGGTGGTTGTATTAAAGCTGGCTTAAAGGCCAGAGATGGGGGGAGAGCTGTGGGCCATGGCAGCCCAATTGGTCCTAAAGGCAGATGAGAATAACTGACCCCCAACACTGCTTCTTGCCTCATTTTTCCATAACGTTCACCTCAGTCCCATGCAAAAAATAATTCACAACTTGGCACACTCTTCTTTTCAAAGATTACAAATGACTGTGTATGTCTAGAGTTTAATTTTATATCCGTTTTTATTCATGAATCGCATTTCTGCAAAGACATTAATCCTCACTCATTACTAAGTGCACTGTCAGCTTGATAATTCACCAATGTGTTTTTGTGCATTATGTTAGAACAAATAAGCTTCTTAATAGGCTTAAATGGCATTCATTCTTTAAAAAATGTCTTACCTAAATAAAAGGGAAAGAGTGAGGGATTTTAAAGGCATATTAAATCACCTCTTGAAGCCTGATTCTACAAATTGGGTTGGAATTAAGCATTTTGGTTACATAAGGAGGGAACCCAAACTCAAGAGATCTCTAAGGATAAGGCCACATCTGGATATTTGGCTTCCATATTTGTTTGCCCCTTTGGAATTGATTTCTAAGATGAATTCCCCCAAGTCTCTCCTGGTGCATAACAAACATAGTGGTGGTCATCACTTCCAACCCCTTATGAGATTGGTAGCTGGACAGTAAGGCAGGTCTTCAGGCCTGGGCAAAAATAGAGACGAGGAGCTTAGTTTCCCATTTTTGTGAGGCCAAACATATTGGTAACCTTTATGTTTTCCTCCTTTCCTTTTATGTTTAGTAATGCTTTAAAGCTTGCCTTGGTCTGATACGAAACACATTTTCCTCTAGTAGATCATTCTATGTAATGAATAATCACAGGTGTATATAAATACTTATATACTATTACAAGGATGCTTATTTGGGGATTCTTTTAAGAGCCAAAAAACTGGAAATAGCCTAAGTATCCAACAACGGAAGAATTAAGAAATATGATGAAGTACTAACTGATGATTTAATATTTGTGCAATTTATATTAGGTGGGAAAAAGTTTAAAATCATATATAGATCACAATCCTTCTTTTATAAAAAGTGATATATCTGACTATATGTATTTATAGCATAATTATAATGGTGCTTAGTGCTTCAAATACTTGTTATTTTTATTTTCTTCTTTTGCTTTTCTGGATTCTACAATTAGAATACAAAAACAGTGATGAACAAAAACAACAACAGCATGGGAGAAGCCTTCACATAGACACTGGCTTCCTCCTTCTGAAATGAACTCTGCACTGATCCCTCCACCTGCTGGGCTCCTGCCCACCTGAAACCCTTCAGCAGACTAGAGAGACTAGTGCACACTCTGACTCAGAGATGGTTTTGTAGCAAATCAGCTAAAGTAAAAGCATTTGTCATAACAACAGATAAGAAACTGGAAATCTGGGATCTCATGAACAGAAGTCCTTGGATTTGTATTTATTGCTCTCAATTTCTTGACTCTGTACCTTTCTTTCTTCTTGTCTGTGTTTGTTAGTTTAAGTTTTTGAAAATATCAGTCTGATTAGTCCTTGGCTATACAATGGATTGACTCCACCTCTGTTGGTACTTATCCTGGCCCATCTGCTGTGGCTGGCTGGATGGGATGAAAGAAACATTATTTTAGGGTCAGCAAATTAGGAAGGCCTGCTATCTCTGGGGTAGATGATACTTTGACTCTTTAATCCCAGTTAAGATAGAACTTTTAGGATAGAAGTTCAGCAAGAAATAAACCAAAGCAGTAGCATATTCTCTGTGTTCTCTATCAATTGCAACCTCCAAACAATATATAGGCATTACCCTACCACCTTTTTGACCTTTTGCCTGAATGTGGGAATGTTCACTGGTCCTCAGGCTTGGGCCATTGCTTGTTCAATGACTGGGAGTAGACCAGCAAGAGGCTACCCTGGCATTAGAGCTGAGTTTCTATATTCTTATTGGAATACTACCATTTCAACAAAAAAGAGACTGTTACTCTTTTTTTTTTTTTCTTTCGAGCCTGTTTTTCTTCATACGGTTTTCTTAAGGGCAAGATTCTGAGATCATATAAAATTGAATTACAGATTTTCTCATGGTGAAATCCCATCATAATATTCTTTTTCTTTATTTGGGACATAAAGGGACAAATTTCTCTCCCAATACATTAGGGAATCATATAAAAATAATACAGAATTGAAAAGCAGGTCTCAAGAAGAGATTTTAACATATTCATCTTTCTCCCTTAGTATAGAAAATTAGAGGTGTTTCAGGAAGGCAACCACCTCAAGCTCATTTATTTAAAAGTAGTAACCACCGAGCTATTCCTGCAAGAAGAAATATTTGCTCCATATCTGGTTTCCATAGACTCTGCTGTCCTTGGATTTCCACGAGGGTTCCCTCATAACAACAGGGAGTTCCCGTTCTAGACTAGGAGTGTCAACGGGATAAGTTCAACTAAGAGAAGTTGCTTTCTGTCCTTCTTTCCTGGCAGGTGCAGCCAACTGTCAGCATCTCCACTCCTCTTGCATCTGACAGTTATAAAACATCATATAACATGCAATTATATTTTGGCTTATATTGTTCTTGAAAAGATTAGCAAGACATTTAATATCTGCTAGATATTTTTAGCACCTTGTGGCAGAAATTATGTTCTGTCATTTAAAGAAAAGATATTCCTGTAGGTTTCTTGCAGAGTTCTGGACACATAGCTGGTCCTCAAATAATATATCCGTGAAATTCAGCTCTACATCAGCAAGTTAAAATCATTATTAAGCAGCATGAAATATACATGTATCTTTCAACTTTTCAAAATAACTCTTTTATCTACCACTTGGCCAAAAACAAAGTTTTTTTCATAACTCCAACAACCCAAGACAACCCATTTTCTATTTAATAATATATTGACTTGTGCAAAGTTGTGCCCACCAGCAATTTTTGTATTTTTGTAAAAATGCAAAAAAATGCAGCTACTGGAACATATCCTTTTGTGCAAAACAAACAAGGAAAAATCAACAAAAACAATAAACCAACTTTTAGCAAACCATCTCTTAACTCACTGCAGCTTTACAAGAACTGCAAAGAAACACACACATTGACATTGAACAACAAGGCTTTCTTGACGGACAAGGAAATGCTTACTGACCCCTGGCACTCTGGACCCTCCCTGACATAGGTCTTTGATTTCACTTTCAGTGGTAAAGAACCACTTCTGAATTCCAAGCATGGCCAGTCACCTTGTTCACCTGCTATGCTGAAGTAGCAAAGCATTTCCTAAGCAGGACCTTCCTCAAATTCATGGTCTAGTTTCACAGACTAGACTGATTTTTTAAAAAAGGTCTAGTTTCACAAGCCAGACTGATTTTAAAAACTTTCCTAAAGATCTAGTTTCCTAAAGGTCTAGTTTCACAGACTAGCTGATTTAAAAAAAGTCACTTGCAATATTTGGACCTTACCTTCCCAATATGTAAATAGAGGTATGCAATAGTAATATGTCATCATGTCCATAATACAGGCAATACAACCATTCAAAAGTTCATTATAG
>VMDR010035629.1:0-10710 GCA_007922815.1 Macrotus californicus | reverse complement strand
ATCTATTTCTGATGAGTTTTAGGGTTGAGGTTATTGATGCTAAAACCTTAGGCTTTTAAAAAAGTATAAGCTCGCCTTCAGAAATTAAGGAAAAGAGTTGGAAATGAGGTGTAAAGGGACTGGTTTTATTTTTCAAGAGAAACATTTAAACCTCTCATGAGCCATTTAGAACTAAAGATATAGATGAAAAATCAAGGATGAAGTCACAAAAATACAAAAAAGACAGAGAAGAGAAGACAGAGAGGAAAAAGAGCTTTTTCTTTTAAGAAAAGTTGTTTTAGTTTAACTTTTTACTATAATTTTTTAAAAACACATGTAAAGGTAGAGAATAATTTCAATAATTTAATGAACCCTTATTTTTCAATCATAACCAGTGGTATCAGCCTTTTTGTACACCTGCTTCGTCTGTCCCTTCTCTGATTGTTTTTTATCCAGAAGTATTTTATTGCAGATTCCAGACATGAGGGCTTTCACTCCTAATGAGTTCAATATGCATTTTAGAAAGCGTCATTTTCTTCCGTTGTCATATCTAAGAAAATTAACAGGGAATTCTTAACCAAACTAAATATTCTCTCCATGTTCAAGTTTCTGTCTCTAAATACAGTTTTATAATTGGTTTGTTCAAGTTATGATCCATCAGGATCCATACACCACATTTGGTTGCTATCTCCCTCACGGCTCTTCGACCTTAGAACCGTGCTCCCTCCCCCGTTTGGCGTGTTTCTTAACACCTCATTGACTCGTTGAATAAATCTAGTCCCACATTCTAGATTTATCTGATTGCTTCTTTGTGGTGTACTGTAATTGTTTCTCTGTAAGTAGAAGTTAAATTTTGGCAAGAATATTTTGGAAGTGGTGCAGCTGTGCTTCATGTTGCTTCACATCAGGATTCTCTTACTCCGGCTGCTGCACATTGACTGAGGCCACATTCAGTCCGCTGGTTTGGATGGGGATGGCCTAACTTACCTCCCCTATGGAGGTTTCATTTCCTCTCATGACCAGCAAGTGACTGTGGGGTGATGATTTAGCACTCTGCAAATATCCAGTTCTTCAGCAGCCTGAGGATTTTTTTTTCAATTGAGGAACTGTCATCCTCTTCTGTCTTAAAAGGTTAACCTGAATGTATCTTCTATGTAGAACAATGAAGAAGGAACTCAGACCATCCAAATTAACTCTAATGGGATAAAGGATGTTGTAGGCAATTTTTAGCCTATTTAAGAGGCTATTTGAGAAGTAGATAAGAGAGACTTAAAAAAACAAAAACAGAATAATGATGAGTGCATAAGATTGGAAAAGAAACATTATCATCGGCCTAACTAAATACATTAACAACAGAAAAGCAAAGCCTCAGAAATGCCCATTTTCTCCACGTAAGATAAGCTTCAAAGAGCAGAAAAATCTACAAAACAAAAACAAGTAAATCTCTTGTGTAATTTGAAAGTTTGACTCCATCGGAGAGGCCAGCCTAGGTCATGAGAATTACAGAAGCATCGCCACCTGAAGCTGGCGAGATAAGGCTGATTTAATTACATTGAAAGTGACAAGGAAGAAAGAATGACTTTAGACATATAAGTGACTTGTAGAAATATAAGTTACATTCATTTCAGAAAATTGCTGAACGTGTGAACACAGCAGAGAAGCTGTAAAACTTTCAGTGGGGGCTGTATTAATGCTGGAGTGGAGGAACAGAGCATAGCCAGGTCACAACACTGAAAGCTAAAAAAGTTAAAAAGATGGAAGGATATTGAAAAGACACAGGGAGATGCAAGGTGCACAGAACAGTGGTAAAGACTAGTACATTCATTCATATCTTCATGTCTGTGTCTGTGGGTTCTGTACCCCATTTTTGGTTAGATAATATTTCTCAAGATGGGTTTTTAGAAGAGTCCCAGAGCAGCATGCATGAGAAGCCCTGAAATTGATGATGCCTACATATTTATATTAATCGAGTGTTTAATATTCATTGCAAAGATAGGCTTTTGGAGGATGCCAAGGTATAAAGAGAAAAATTAAAAACATATAAGAGTAAGAATGACTTTGGAGAAGTGTAAGAATTTAGGGAGAAAGAAACAACGAAACAGACAAGCAAAAAGCAGTGGAGCCAATACAGCTCGGCGTGGCATTTAGCCAAACCGACCTTTTTTCTTGTGAGATGGAAGACCCTTACGTGAAACACGCCAGCGGTGTCAGTGAGGTGCTCGGCAGCGGTGCTCTTTCCACAGTTCAGTGGCAACTGAGAACTAGGTAAAAATGTAGTTTGTTCATGCGTAATTGTGATTATAGCTGCCTCTTATTGTACTTAGAAAACAAAGTTCAAGCAAGGAATTAACAAGGAATTGAACGACTATACAAAAATACTTAGCTGACAGAAACTGCTAGGAAAAAGTTGTGTATTTTCTGTTCAAATGCTCACACACCTTTCATAAAAATACTGGTCATACAACTTGGACAAAAACACATATGACTGATGTTATGGTTCATGTTGTCAGGATACAGTATATTAAAATTAATAAAACAAAGATTAAAAGATGGGTGGCCATGTGAAAATGAAAATAAAATTGTGTGTATTTAAGATGAGAGAGGAGTCCATAAACAATAAGAGTGTGCCTTAAAGTCAAGAAACCTTGTAATATGTAGTTATATTTTTATGGGTTACCTATATGTAAAGAAAATTAAATGTCTCTATTAGTAAGAAAGAAAAAGAGAGAAGAAATAGAGAATTGTAATATACCCAGACAGGGAGAATACAATTAATAAAACTAAGCAAAAATAAGCAAAATTACAGTAGTTGATTCTTTGGGAAATTAAGTCAAAGTGAAGAATATTGGATTAGTTAGAGAATAAAACATAACTGGGATCAGGAGTAGAACTACAATAGTTATATACAGAAAAAACAAAGTATTTGGGAGAATATTATTTTTAGTTAGATGATGTTTATAGCCAAGGTCAAAATCAGAAGTAATTAAATTGTGTGCATTCATGAGTGTGCATCTGTATGAGAACTGCCAAAGTGGATGCAGCGAGAAGTAGAAATTACAACTAGAATGAACCTCCTCAAATTAAGTTTTGAAGAAAGAGGTAAAGTACAATTAAATCAAGTAAATAGAAACACTGTATTAGAAACACAAGGAGTTATAATGAATTACAAAAGGGAAGTGCAAAAAAAGAGAAAAAACTCAAAAAAAAAGAAAAGTGCACTTAGCATCGATGGGGATTTACTTTGGAGAATTTTTTCAAAAGTTCAAAGAATAGTTATTCAGTGAATAATTCTAGCTTCAAAATATAGAAAGGAAACATTGTTAATTATCTGATTCATGTTATAAGCATGAAAGATTTTATTTTGATAATTTGGTAAGAGCAACACGTTTAAAAGAATTTATGGACTGGAGACATTAACCTCAAACAATACGAGAAGGGACCCCCCCCTCCAAAAAACAGCAACCTGGAATTGTCTTCTGGAGGGCAGCCCCTTGTAGTACGTGCTACCCAGCTAGGTGAGTGTTCTACATCTGCATCGCGGTAGTAGCTAGCTGGTGGTGTTGTGAGAGGCTACGTTCGGCTTCAGTGAAGTTTTCTGAAGACTTTCAGTGCGTTTACCCATTTCATGATGGGTGATTTGCCAGTGCACCTGCCCACAGCGTGCTGAGTGTTCAGCCGTTTAGACCAAAAATTGGCATGACCCCCATCATGCACCTCTCTTCCTTTTCACCTGACCTCGCCCCTGAGTGTTTACCCCATGGAAAAGTCCTCAAAGGGAAACATGTTGCTGATGTGGAAGAGGTGTAGCAAAAAAGTGGCAGAGGTGCTAAAGGGCATTAAAATCAGCTAGTTCAAACACTGTTCTGAGCAGTGGAAAGAACGTCTCGATAGGTGCACTGCATCAAATGGAGAGTACTTTGAGGGTGACTGAAATGTAAACATGAAAGTATAAATATACAATTTTTTATAAATAAATTCTGGGGGTTTTGGGTCCCCCCTTGTATGATACTACTTAATAATTATTTACTATAAGCAAGTAAATTATCCTCAGATGCATGGGTAGCAGAGAAAAAAAAGTACTCCGTTAAGGAGGAAATTTAGGACGTATCTTTGATTCTTCTCTTTTTCTACTCACTAGAAAATCTTGTCAGCTAACTTCTAGGAATCTGTTCCTTTCTCTGTCAACACTGCTACTGGTCTAGTAAAAACACCATTATCTCTCACTTAGATTACTACCTACAGTAATCTATTTTAATCTTCCTGCTCCATTTTACACTTCAACCCCTAACAATCTGTTTTCTTTTTTTAAGGGATTCACAATATCCATAAAAAGGGGATAATTTGAACAACAAAAGGAATAACAACAATAATAAATAGAAACACATCAAACTCAAATAGAAAAAAATTCATGAGTTTGTAATTATATATAGGGTCTGGCACAAATAATGCCTCTATTTTATTACAAAATCTTTTATTACAAAGTCATAAGCATGTAATTCTGTAACATAACAATATCACACTCAAGCAGAGCATATGACATTTTAGGTGAAATGTTCAAATTAAACTATAAATTATTACCCCCATATTATTACCCTACCAACCACACTCAAGCAGGCGTTCTGCTGGACCCGATATTTTTAAGCAAATTCAGTGGTCACCATTAGATGTTGCTAGGGCACCAACTCGTTTTTTTTCCTTTTGAATTCATTGAGGTGATACGTACCAGTTAACAAAATAATATAGGATTCAGGTGCACAGTTACATGATACACAATCTGTACACTGTAGTATTGTGTGTTCACCCCAGTCAAGTCTCTGTCCGTCACCGTTTATCCTCCCTTTCCCCCCCTTCACCGCTCCCCCCGTACCCCACCCCCCGTACCTCCCCCTCCAGCAATCTAGCGCAGGGATTTTCAACTTTTTCCATCTCATGGCACACCTAAACTAACTACTAAAATTCTGTGGCACATCAAAATATTTTTTGCCAATCTGACAAAAAAGTAGACATAATTTTGATTCTTTCACTCCAAACAGCTATTGTTATCTTGGCTATCTTTTTTTTTTCTTAATTTGACAGTCTAAGGGAAAATAGGTCAGTGCCGTGGACTAAACTAGTCAGGTATCACCTGTTTTAAAAATTCTTGCAGCACACCGGTTGAAAATCACTGCCGTAGCCTGATAATTTGTTTTTTCAGACAATCTTTTTAATGTAGTTTTCATTTTTAAGAACTTTCTCATCTAAATAAGAATAAAAATCCAAACTCTTTAAATCCTATAATTTGGCTGCTGCCTACGACTCCAACTCTCCCACATGTCCCTCTTCCCAAGGTTTCGTTCAATTCCCGCTGTTTACCTCCAGCTCCGGTCCTCTGTGCAGCATCTCTGCTTGTGATGGCTCTGCCTGGAACAGCTGCCCTCCGCTCTCCACACAAGTGCCGCCTCCCTTCGGAGGCGCTCTTTGACCCCCAGCCTCACGTAGCCTCTCTCCCATGCTGTTACTGCCTCATAACAGAGCACTGTTTAATTTCTTCATCTACTTTACCACGGTTATCTTGTTGTTGACTGCCTGTCTCTTTCCCAGACAGTGATCTGTTTACTGCTGAGTACTAGTGCCTGCCAGTTTCTGAAACGCTTAGAGAATATTTGTTAAATGATTGCATGATATGTAACAATAGGAGAGATAAGTAATGTAATACTGGGTTAAAAGTAGAAAATTGGGCAGTGCAATTGAATAGCAGTTCTGCTTCCTCATAGAAATTTAGGAAATTTAGAAATTTAGCAGGTAGCAAATTAATAGTTGTAATGGGAAAGGATACTCTTAGAAACTACTGTAAAAATAGTATTCTGAGGAGCCTTGGGTTTTAATTCTGACATAGCCACCCAACTCTGAGGAAGTTACCCACCATGACCTTCATTTTGCTTCACCTGTCCAATGAGATAACAGTGTCTCCTGGGCGTTTTATGTATATACTCATGCATTTGTGACAGCAAGGTCCTGCTTTTTTCTCCCTTTCCTTCCCTCCTCCCCTCATAAGACACTTTAATGACAAATATTCTACACCAGGACCAACATTTCAAAAGTGGTTCGTATGGTAACACCAGTCCAGATAACAATTGTGAACTATCTGGCACAGGGCTAGGCACATGGGAAGTGGGCAGGGAATGTTAGTACCTTTCACTCCAGCTGGAGTCTTCAGGCTGCCTAATTCCATATTTAATTCTAAGCCCTCCTTGGGATTCGTAGAACTGTATCTTCTTGTTATTGGAGTACATCCCTGCTTTCTCCTAGACCATAAACTCTCAGAGTAGTTTCCCTGTGACATTTGTCATAATGATTTATTCATAGCTTATGTTCTATAAATGTTTGTTTAAAATTCAGCAGGCACGTAAGTGCCTATTATGTTCAGTGTATGAAGTTAAGCACAGAAAACAAAGTAAAGAAAATGGAAAGGCATATTCTAGCTGCACAGTGGGAAAGTGTTGCTTACTTTTAAAGAGATGGAGGTATATTTAATATGATAGATTTGAATTTATGAAAATAAAAGATGTTGACACCCTGAAATGTAATAAAATAAATATGGAAAGGAATGTTAAAAAAGGAGAAAAATATTTTACCAACATGTCTATAAAATCCTTCTAAGCAAAATCAATGAAGATTTGATAGGTATATTTGTTCCGTAACAGGATTCTGCTTGGACAGATAGTTGGAGGAGAGAAACAGTTCACACATGAAGAAATATTAATAGAAAGCCTTTATGAAGAAAGTATAGTTTTTCTAGTAATTAACAAAGCTCAGACATCTCCAAAGTACATTTATTCCGTAAGAGACTTGACTCAAGAAATGTATAATGTAGAACAAAAAACCCCAAAAAACAGTAGTACAAAGGCATGCTGTGCTAGTGCATTAAAAACAAAAACAATAAAAGCAGGTTCTAATCCTTTTTTTCTAAGCCTTTTTACT
The DNA here is from genome assembly GCA_007922815.1 of Macrotus californicus. NCBI lineage: Eukaryota > Metazoa > Chordata > Mammalia > Chiroptera > Phyllostomidae > Macrotus > Macrotus californicus. The sequence continues at coordinate 3,771 of VMDR010035629.1, read as the reverse complement.
TCTGTGGTAGCTTTTAAAAATACGTTTTATTTTTAAGAGCAATGTTGGTGTCCCAGCGAAGTCAGCGGACGGTACAGAGGTTTTCTATATCCCCTGCCTCCGTGTAGACACATGTCCCCTGTTCTGAAAGTTCTGCGCCAGGGTAGCACATCTGTCACAGTCCATGGACCTACACTGGCCCGTCATTGTCGCCCCACGCTCATAGTTCATGTCAGGGTGCGCTCTCAGTGTTGTAGACTCGGGGGTTCTGACAAATGTGTGATCACATATTTACCATTACAGTATCATAGAGTCGTCGCGTTGCCCTAAGCACACTCTGCGCTCTGCCTGCTCATCCCTCTGTCCCACAGTCAGTGGGACAGTCAGTGATTTTTTTTACTGTCTCTTTAGTTTCAACTTTTCTAGAATGTCGTGTAGTTGGACTTGTACATACGTGGCCTCTCAGTATTTGCTCTTTTTTTTCACTCAAGGTTTCTCCTCGTCTTTTCATGGCTTGATCGCTCATTTCTTCTTAGTGCTGAATAATATTCCGCTGTTTGGATGTAACACAAATGATCCGTTCACCTACCGAAGGACGGCTTGGTTGCTTCCAAGTTTTGGCAATTTTGAGTAAAGCTGCTATAAATATTTGCCAAGCTGCTTTTTGTTCCCTGCCAGACACTTAACCTCTCTGGAGCTTAATTTCCTCATTTGTAAATTTAGCCAATAAGTGCTAAGAATTCTGAGGTTTGAAATTACATGGTTATGTAGGTAAAAATCATGAAATACTGTTTTATAAATTATGAATAACTCAGGTATGCCTGTATGCCAACTATATTGTAAGTTGGTAAAGCCTTTCTGGTAAAAAGGAGTTTGGTCCTATGTAACAAAAATTATCATCTGTTCTTAGGCTTTGATCAGATCATTCAGTCTATTTTGGGGGTTAAAATAACATCTTTTACTTAATTAAAGATTTTCATAAGGTAATTTGTCAAAGCCAATCAAACTTATAAAAACAATTCAGATGCCCAGGACTGGGGAAATGCCGAGTGATGTGCAGGAGGGCAGGGATCATGACTCTTCCGACTAGCGTGTCCCTAGCACTGCACTCATTTTGGTGCTCTGAATATTTGTTGACTGCGAAACATTGAAGAGAGAACTTAAGGAAAAAAGAGGAGCTTTTACTGAGTATAAAAGATTATAGGCAATGACATTCTATTCTTCCCTTCGCTGCTTTGCATCTCACATCGCTCAACGTAGCTGTGCCAGCTGTTATCTGCTGGACGCCACTCTTGTGCTCTTTACAGATGCCAGTTAAATAAGACCCTAGGTATGTGATGTAACAGCCATGACAGATCAGCTTCTCACCTGGAAAATGTATCAGTGCGGTTATAAAGGAGTTAGGAGTAGACTGTGTATCCCAACTTTGCCAGGACAGTCTCAGTGTGTGCCTGATGACTCTGTAAATCTCGATAGCCTGTCATTTCACTCTCAAAGACATTCTTGTCCGGGCAGTAGGTCACCATTTAGCTGAGGGCCTTTCTTCTTACTTTAGTGCTGTAGTTGGGACACATTTTCTTTTTTTTTCAGTTCAGTTTACTTTAAGGAACATTCACTTAACTCACTCAATAGATATAAGATGTGAAATACAAAAACAATTCAGACAAACCCCTGTCACCAAAGAATGTCACTTTAATGCTTTTCCCTCTTTAGTTTATTTTGGTAGCTCATAGCCTCATTCAGAGTCAGAAGTGCTCCTCGACTCAAGTTCCTGCCCTTGCTCCATCCATTTAGTAGGCCCTTTTCTGGTTTGCCTCTGGCTGCATGCTCCCCTATTCTGTGGAACTCTAGGGAATTTACCCATCTGAGAATCTGCGCCCCTACCCCATGGCACTCTGGGTCTTTAGGATAATGGAATTCCTTACCCAAACACTTCTGAGCCTGCTTCCAGGGCCTGTGTGCATCTCTTCCCTTGGACACACACACACAGGGCCCCGCATAGTGCGGGTCAGCCAGGGAGGGGAGGAAAGGGCACGGACAGCAGGCCAGTGGCAGGAGCTGGGGTGGGCTTCCCCCAACCTTAGATGTTCCAAAATTCAAGAATTCTAATTTTGATACCTGGCATTTAGGGTCATTTCGAATGTATGGGAGAACAGAACATATTTTGTAAAGTAATTAATTAGCTTGACTTACAGCTTTTAGATGTAAACAAATGGTCTCTGAGCCCCATTTGGATTCTTGCCGTGGACTCCACAACTATCTGAGGCAGGCCTACTCAGAATCAAACCTAAAACCTTTATTTACCGTATCCTAAGCGATCGCACATAGTTTGCCCTTACCCCCTAGTCTGCATTCTGCTCCTGGTCTGCTAGCTTCCTCACAGTTCCAGAACACCCCAGGCATACCCCCATCTCAAGTCTTCGGACTGGCTGCTATTGCTGCTTCTTGGTTTGCTTTTGTTCTGGGTGCCCGCCTGACCTCTTTTCTCATGTCCTCGGGTCTTTCCCTCCTGTTCCCAAAGTCATAATTTTGTCAGTGAGACCTTGCCTGGGCAGGCTTCCTAAAATTTTGTTACTCCCCCGACCACTGACTGTCCCCTGCCCAGCTTTATTTACTTCCCTTAACGCACTGCTACCAAAAAGTTAAAGGTAGTAAAAAACGAAACTTCTTTTTTTACCCTAAATATGTTTCTTTTAAAACCCTTTAGATATTAAGACTTTTTTTCCTAAAAAATTTTTTTTTAAGCTTTATACCTTAAAGTCATTCAGGTACCCACTTTAAAGAATCACATAGTTCTCTAAGGCTAGTTACTTAAAGCAGTAGGCCCCCCACTCTGCCCTCAGTTTCAAAGGGGACCATTTTCAACTCCCTTAAATTACTCTTTTGATATTTCCCATCGTTCTACATAACATACTTATATTACTTCTTCCTAACTTTTCAGTTTTAGGCATTATCTACTTACTTCCCCCCAAAGAGGATGAGAATTAAGCTCCCCCTTATCACTGTCATGCCCTGTACATGCACACACACGTGTCCGGCTCTCCCTCTTCCCATTATGCTTACATTGTGATTTTGGTTAGACCAAGATCTAATGTTCTAAAAACTGTAAGCACGAGTCACAGCTGAGCTGTGTAATGTACCGCGATTAGTTTTCCTTTCCTTGCGGCATTTTCTTTTTCTTGGAGTTAAAAACTGTCATGGTTTGATTTGCTTAGGTTATTTGCTTTTCTAGGTTATTAGCCTCAGTTCCACTGCAGATGGTCCCAGTTATGTATATCTTCTTCCAGTATGTTCAGACATCTGTTTTCTGTTTTTTTTTCTTTTTCTTGAAAAAATCAAAGTCTTCACATCTTTTCTAATCCGAACCATTTTTCTCAGGATTGGCTTGAGTTTGACTGAAATCAAAGAGATTTTGTTTCTTTCTGATGGAACATTGGGCGGTTGTTGCAGATACAGTTGTTTTTTCCAAATGTATTGTTATGTAAACAAATTTTGAAAATGTAACTATTTACCGTGAATTTGACTATGGTTCTCTTTTATGTGTTGTGATTAAGATATCTTTTATTAAAAATACGGAATGTATTCTTACATTATTTTGCTTAGAGCATATTAAGAATTATCGGAATATACATGTTTGTTTTGTATTCTTTTTTGTATTCTGTTGTATTCTTTCTTTATAGGCTCTCAAAATTAGAGAGATCTGTAATTGCCCACCACTTTCTGGACCGGACCCTCGATTACTGTTCAAACTCACCACGAAGCATTTTCTTGAAGAGTCAGAGAAAGAGAACC
>VMDR010035628.1:0-10714 GCA_007922815.1 Macrotus californicus | reverse complement strand
ACCTTTCTCTTTAAAATTTACCTCTCTACCATTTTTTACTTCTGGAACACCAGTTATTTGTATGTTAGACATTTCCATTTTAACCTCTAGATTGTTTAGCTTCTCATATTTTTATCCATTTCTCTCTCTTTCTTTTTTGCATTCATCTGGGTAATTTTTTTAGCTCCATTTTAGAATTCACTAATTTCCTTCAATCTGCTGTTAAATCCATCAAATTATCTTTCTTTCTGACAAATTTCCATTTCGCAAGGTCCTATTTTTTATCATACCTTCCCTACTCCTTTCATAGTATCTTATGCTTACCTATATTTATGACTTTTTATAATTATATTTTATTAATTATGCTATTACAGTTGTCCTGATTTTTCCACCTTTGACCCACCCTCCACCTAACAACCTCCACTCCCTCAGGCAATCCCCCAACATTGTTCATGTCCATGGGTCATGCATGTAAGTTCTTTGGCTACTCCATTTCTTATACTGTACTTTACATCCTCATGGGTTTTCTGTAAATACCTATTAGTACTTCTTAATCCCCTCACCTCTTTACTCATTCCCCCAACACCCCTGCCATGTGGAACCATCAGAGCACTCTCCATATCCACGATTCTGTCTCCATTCTTCTTGTTTGCTTAGTTTGTTCTTTTAGATTCAATTGTTGAAAGATATGTAATTTTTTGCCATTTTATTATTCATAGTTTTGGTCTCCTTTTCTTAAATAAGTCCCTTTAACATTTCATATAACAATGGTTTGGCGATCATGAACTCCTGTAGCTTTTTCATGTCTGAGAAGCTCTTTATCTGCTCTTTGACTCTAAATGGTAGCTTTGCTGGGTAGAGCAGCCTTGGTTGTAGGTCCCTGCTTTTCATGACTTTGAATACTTCTTGCCAATCCCTTCTTGCCTGCAAGGTTTCTTTTGAGAAATCAGCTGACAGTCTTCTGGGAACTCCCCTGTAGGTACCTCTCTGCTTTTCTCTTGCTGCTTTTAAGATTCTTTCTTTACCTTTAACCTTTGACATTTTAATTATTATGTGTCTTAGAGTGGGCCTCTTTGCATCCATCTTATTTGGGACTCTCTGTGCTTCCTGGACTTGCATGTCTATTTCCTTCAACAAATTAGGAAACATTTCTTTCATTATATTTTCAAATAGATTTCCAATTTCTTGCCCTTTCTCTTCTTCTTCTGGCACCTCTATGATATGAAGGTTGGACTTCTCGAAGTTGTCCCAGAGGCTGCTTATACTATCTTAGTTTTTTTGGATTCTTTTTTCTTCTTGTTGTCCTGATTGGTTGTTTTCTGTGTCCTTATGTTCCAAATCATTGATTTGCTTCTCGGCTTCATCCACTCTATTGCTGTTTCCCTGTAAATTGTTCTTTATTTTTGATTAGTGTATCCTTTGTTCCTGACTGGATCTTTTTTTATTCTGTTGTAGTGCTCACTGAGTTCCTTGAGCATCCTTATAACCAGTGTTTTGAACTCTGCATCTGATAGATTGCTTATCTCCATTTTGTTTAGCTCTATTTCTGGAGTTTTGATCTGTTCTTTCATTTGGGTCATGTTTCTTTGTCTCCTTGTTTTGGCAGCCTCCTTGTGTTTGTGTTTATGTATTAGGTAGAGCTGCTATGAATCCGTGTCTTGGTAGTGTGGCCTAATGCAGTAGGTGTCCAGTAGGTTCCAGTGGCACAGCTTCCCCTATCACTCAAGCTGGGTACTAGAACCCTTTGTGTGGGCTGAGTACACCCTCCTCTTGTAAATGAGCCTTGATTGCTGTTGTCAGGTCAATGAGAGATTTACCCAGTCCAGTCAGCTGCAAGGACTGGCTGTGACTGCTTACCACCAACCTCTGCCCTCTGTGGAGGATCAGCTGTGCAGGGGCCGGGTGGTGATGCTCTCACATGTCTGTAGCTGTCCACTGAGTATGCTGGCTCTGAGGTTTTCCAGGTGTTGCAGGCCAATGTCAGCCTCCACCTGTTTTTCTCAGGGCCACCCTGCCTGAGATATAAAACCATCTGAGATGGGTGCTACTTGTGCTGAACTTGGAGATTCCTAGGCAAAGCCAAGCTGTGAATGTAGGCTGGTTGCTCCTAGTGCCAGACCTGGGGCTCACTGAGGCCCCTGTTCCTTGTTTGATAGGATTTGGGAAGTTGTGCATCATGAGCCATGACCAGCCATTTATGTGGAAAGGCAGCTTGGGTGGGTCCATAATTTGGGTGAGCAGGAGTCTCTGGGGATCTCCAAGGCCAGCCAATTGATGTTAGCCAGGTTGTTGGAGCCTCAGATATGGCACAAGCTTGCTGGCTCTGTGGGTGGGGTGGGGGGAGGGTTTAGAAAAAGGACAATGGCCTCTGCTTGCCTTGATGCCAGACACTTCAGTCTCTCCCTATATGCCACTGGTGCCTTTCAGCTCCTGCCCTGGTGCTGGAGCTCAGAGGGGGTGAGTCTGAGCAGGTGAGTCCACGTGTGGGCTCTTTAAGAGGAACTGCTTGGGGCTCTAAAAGTTTCTTCCACTGACTCAGTCCCTCCTGGTTTTTGCAGCCAGAAGTTGTGGGGACTTATCTTCCTGGCACTGAACTCTGGGCTGGGGGGCCTGGAGTGGGGCTGGAATTCCTTGCTCCCAAGATATCCCTCCCAAATTTTTATCCACCACACATGGATGTGGGATGAGCTTGTTCCATGTCTCTGCCCCTCCTACCAGTCTGGATGGATGTGGTCTCTTTAATTCCTTACTTGTCAGACTTCCATTCAACTTGACTGCTGATGGTTCTGACTGATGGTTGTTCTATATCTTAGTTGTAATTTTGATGTGGTTGTGTGAGGAGGTGAGCCATGTCTGCGTGTGCCATCATCTTGACTGGGAGTCTCAACTTCTTCTTTTCTACACTTGGTATACCATTCTGTATTTGATAGTTCTACTCTTTAATGTCCTTGGGGGTTGTGTTTCTGGTTATTCTCAGCTATGGTTTGTTGACTTTAGATTTGAGCTCCTATTGGTTGATCTGAGCTGAGGTCGTTTTTCTCCAGAAAGGACTTGAATTTGCTTCTCCTAGGAGCCAAGGAGAGGATTGTTCTGTTTGTTTATTTTATGTGTGTGTGTGTTTTCTGACTTATTGTCTGCCCCGTTGATTTCTCTTAACCTCTCAAGAGTTTGAGACAGGCTAGTAAACTGGGACAAGCAGAATAGGGAAACGGAAACAGATAGTTAGACAGCCAAGCAATTACAGCCATCTAGTAAATCACAAAATCCCATCTTTTATAACTAAGGACACTTAAGAGTAAATGGTTTACACATCTCCCCAACCAGAGTGTAAATAGCTTAAATTACCAAACTTCGGGAGATAGTGGAAATCAAATTAGGTCCATTTGCCAACCACACCCAAGGACAGACGAAGATCCTCCCCAAGACCTCCCCTAAACCCCCAGCCTTTAAAAACCCTCAAAACAAAGGTCCTCGTGCACTCTTCCCCATCCAGGAGCTTGCCCGAGCCTTTTCCTTCCCCGTTCTCTTCCCCCACAGGCACGCATCTCCTAAACTCTGAGGGCCCTTGGGAGACTTGCAACCAGGGAGCATTGGGCAGCGGCAGCTCATCCCCAGCCAACCCCCTGATCCTGTCCCCAAGACCCACTCAGGGCCAGATCCCCTTTTTGATAACAAGTTCAGCTTTAAAACGTATGTCTTTTGTCCAGGAACTAGTTGCTTTGTATCAGAAAGACTCTTCTGGAAATGAAGGCCCTGATAAGTTCTCTTGTTGGGGGAACGTTTTAATTGTTGAGTAAAATTAGATTTTTCAATTCTAGGCTCTGTGTTTGATGGAAATAAGCTAGGTTTCTGGTCCAATAAGTGAAATCAACACATACACAAGGGGTTGATTATTTATGTTATAGGAGGATTGGCAGCGGAAACTTTTTAGTTGCTGAGTTCATCAAGGGTTCCATTGGTGATTGTTCATTTCTGAACAGAGAAAACGAAAATGAAGCCAAGGCATTTTGAGTAACTATTAGAGATCAAACTGGAGTAAAATCAAGTGTCTGGGATGATTACAAAAACTGATGGGGAAAACAAAATTTAACTGAACTAAAACTCCACTTTGCATATTTCCCAGGATACACAATCAGTATGTTTCACATTAGACAAAAAATAAATTAAATAAAATGCTATAAACAAGTGTGCATTTGTTTTGTTTCTTGCTTTGGCTACCACTACCATGTTTCTCTGATCAGCTCCCTTTTCACTTTCTCCAGTTATTTTTAACCTTTTCCTCCCTCTTCATGCCTCAGAGCCAAACCTTCTTCCTTCCCTGTCACTCTCAGCAGATGGCACTGACTACTTTTATACAAAGGATGTAGGCATCTGCAGAGAGAACTGCCACACCTCACATCACCAAAGCTTAACCCTCCCCTCACTGGCACTGATCCTTTTTTCTTAATTTTAAAAGACAACCTACCCCCCTCCTTGCTAAAGCTACCTGTACTCATTCGCACTTTCTCATCTTCCTCCCTGCTTGTTCCTTCTGTTCTCTCCCAGAAACATTTAAATTATGTTCATGCCAGAACTGTGGACGGAATAACCAAACCACTTCATACTCTCCACAGCTTTCCCATTACGAACCCGCTCTCTCCTCTGCTTCACAGCCAAGTCGCCGGAGTGTTCAGAATTAGTCTTCATTTCCTTACTTTTCATTCATTACCCACCAATCTTGATTGCACCCCAAACACTTCAGTGACATTTTCACCAAGAATTTTCCATGTTTCCAAATCCAGCGGCATCTGTCCTCACCCTACGTGACTTATCTGCAGCATTCAACAGTTTTAAGCACTCAGTTCATGCATGCACTCTCTCTCTCTCTCACCGCCCCCCTACTTGTTCAGCCCTTATTTTAAAATGTCAGTTACTAAAAGGGTCAACGAGCCCTGGCTGATGTGGCTCTGTGGATGGAGTGCTGGTCTGCACACCAAAGGGTTGCCAGTTCAATTCCCAGTCAGGGCACATGCCTGGGTTGTGGGCCAGGACCCCAGTAGGGGGCGTGCGAGAGGCAACCACACATTGATGTTTCTCTCTGTCTCTTTCTCCCTCCCTTCCCCTCTCTCTAAAAATAAATAAATAAAATCTTTAAAAAGAAAGGGTAGATATTTCATTGTGTATCATTGTATTTCTCTTAAAACCACTCACTTATTGTAAGATAATTACTTATAATATTTGTTTTATATATATATATATATATATATATGCTTATATATATATATATTTAGAGTAAAATAGCTTATTTCTACTTTATATTTAAATGAAGACCTTAAATTGATTTTAAAAACCTGTATGTATAGATTATATTATTTCTGAATTTCATTTTAAATTAATAAAAATGTATTTTCAACATATTTGTTAGAAAAGGTTGGTGCTGGCCTGGTGGGATTGAATTTCTGCTCCAGTGGTACCAACTCCTCATTGTGGAGTCAGGGAAGTGACCCAGTGCAAGCTTCTGTATTTCCAAGGGCCCCCTGCATTGCTTTTGGAAAAGATTCAGCTCGTCAAACAGCTGAATGATAATTTGTCTCTTTAACCAGTACGAGTTATTTTGGTTGCTCCTTAGTTGTTATGTGAGTTACCTGAGTAGTGACTTTTCATCAAAATATTTTATCACTTCTTTTCATACTTAACTCTCCCAGTGTTTTGTGTGGGAGGACACAGAGTAGAAAAACAAACCTCTAAGCACAAAGATTATTTTCCCATCAACAATTATTTGTAGTGAAATTGTTTTCTGGCCATGGTTCTTTCTTTAGAACACCATTATTGTGGGCTCAGAACGGCAAGGCCATCTTTTTGATTATTGTTCCCAAGAAATGGCTTCTAGCCATTAGTGTGCTTTCTACACATGGGTTTCTTTTTTCCCACCTTGCGCAGGAAGACAGTTCTTCCTGCTTCAGTGGAAAAGCTTGACTGCATGATGGGTGGTGGTTTCTGAAGCTATTGTTTTCCTGATGGACTCAGAGCCCACGTATGGGACCACCAGGGCGCATCCTAACAGGGGGCACAAAGTACATGGCCTGGCCTCTGACTTTAAGAAAACAAGGTGGTGCCCTGGCTGGTGTGGCTGTGGACTGAACTGAAAGGTCACTGGTTCAATTCCCAGGGAGGTGCTTGGATTGCTGGCCAGGTCCCCATGTGGGGGCATATGAAAAGCAACCTATTGATGTTATCTTTTGCACATCAATGTTTCTCTTCCTCTCTTGGGAAAAAAAAAAAAAAGAAAACAGGGTGGTTGCAGCCATATGGGTGGGTGCAGAGTCCTAGGTCACCAGGACAGCCAGGGCACCAGGGTCCTGGGGGAGATTCATGGGGCAGCAGAGAGAGCTGTGTCCACTGGTGTGTGGGCTGCCAACTACAGCACAGCAGACCAAAAGGATCCATCTAAGCCCTTGTTACTCAGGGTAACATCCACATACTTGGGAGCTTATTAGAAATGCACAGCCTCAGGCCGCATCCCAGACCAATGAATCAGAGCCTGTGTGTGAACAAGACCCCTAAGTGACCCACATGCACTTACAGTTCTAGAGGCACTGCTGCTCCGACCTACACTCAAGGCTGCAGTCTCAGACATAGCACGGACACTGCTCCCTCCAGCAAGCCTTCCAAGCCCCTCTGCTGGCGTTGGGCACTCCTTTCACAGCCCCCTGCACTTTGTCACCTGGATCTTGCAGGTTTCCTTACTGGCCTGTGGATGTACATCTGCATGTCTGCCCTTTCTCAGAGGGGAGCTCTGGCCCAGATCATTCTCTGCTTGCCTGGCACGCTGCCTAACTCCAAGCCAGCTCCGGTCACAAGGCTCAGCAAGCCGATGAACACATGAATGAGTGGGCGGGCAGGTGACTGACAGGACAGAAATAAAAGCCTGAAACTCACAGAAGGGTAGATGTTTATTTTCGCTGCTTCTTAGACAACCTCTACAAGGTAAACATTAGACTCTTTCAATGGCATACATTTTAAACATCAACCTCTGACGTGGCATTTAGGGTTCCCAGAGCATGTTGGCTTAGGCACTTTTCTACCCAGAGGCACATAGAATTTCCCAGGCTCTAAGGGAGTGATTGGCTCTCTTGGGGATGCTGTTGCCAACTGCTTGGCGAGGGAGGGAAGAGCAGCTGCAGACGCAAGTCAAGGCCAAGTCCATAGTCCTCTCTTACCTTTTATGAGCTGGTTATCCAGTTGGCAGGTGGGCAGGTCCTCTGTTGTCTGTTCCTTCCTGCCACCCACCTTGGCATCCTTTCCCTCCTGAGGAGCACCTGCAGCAGGACGTGGGTTTGAAGGGGACGGTGCCTACTGGACTTTGCTCTGTCAGCATCTTTGGTACAAGGAATAAGCCCAAGGCCCAGGAAGGCTCGGAGAAGGAAGGCAGCCAATACTGACTGGGGTTGGTGATCCTCAGTGGGTTCCAGCTGGCCACATTCTCCCTGTTACCTGTCAGCAGGAAACTGCTGGGCCCTCATTTTGCCAAGCAAGGGCTGAAACTTCTGCTTCACAGGCCTCCTTTCCAGAGAGCCTAAGTCCACTCCATCAGCGCCAATTTAGGAGACAAGCACCTGCCGCTCAGTGTTGGAGCAGCAGATGGAAAATATCTGCAGGAAGCAACAGCTTCACGGCACGGCCTTCCCTCCATCAGTCACTGGCTTAATGAGATATTCTTGCACTTGGCTTTTTTTCCCTCTTTTCACTGAAGGACCCTGATGCACTCCACAGACATGAACTCATGATGCCTCCCCTGGAAGGCAAGGGCATCCTCTCCCTCCAGCATGATCTGCTCAGCCTTTGCCCACTGGACTCTTTGCTCACCCTAACATGCCCTGTGGCCCAGGAGATCTAAGAAATATGAATGTGACCCATAGTCCTTCACTCAGAGTTGAGTTCACTGTGCGTCTCACTGATGTCTTCCATCAGGATCTTACCCTCTTTGTGTTCAAGGTGCTTTTTGTGTAGAAATGACAGATGACCTTGTTCTGCCAGGAGCTGGGGGGTGGGGCTCAGTGGAGAACACTTGTTCACAGGGGAAGTAAAAACAGTTTCAGTATGAATCAGTGAGGATGGTATATGATTCAGGGACACATGTCCTGAGGCCCTGGCTGTGGTCCAGCCTCTTAGGCTTTGGGGTAGCAGAATTTCAAGTTTGTAGCTTTGGTGGAGAAGACACTCCCATCTATTTTGAAATGTAACCCTTCTTTAAGAGGAACTTGGACCAGTGTGGTTTTCTGGGTGCTGGGGAGGCAGGCTCTCTGCCCTGTGGCAGTGGAGGGCATTTGGAAAGATCCCAGTGTTTTCCCACAGGACCGATTTAATGAAGACAGCCAGCCCCCTGCGCGGGCTTGGGAAAGGCTTCCTGTGGCTCTGAGTGTTGTGTTCCCTTCCCCTGCCCTGACTGTTAGAGGGCCTGCTCCAGGCCTTCCTGGACACATTCACACTAATGATATAAAAGTGAGAAGGCACAGTGGTCGAAAGAACGGTCATCACCAACTTAAAGGAAGCAAAGAAATTACACTTGTTCTCGAGACGGGGTTCATTAGTGGCTCCGGGAAGGAGGTGACTTCACACTCCCACAGGAGGACCAATTTGCAGCTGCAGTGGTGACTTCTGACTTTAAGGAAAAAATCTCCCAGCTTAGGGAGGATTAGGGGGAGCAGCTTCAGCCCCAACCTCCCTCCTTACACCCCTACCTGGCAAAGGAAGAGCCTTCAACTGGGTTGCCAGGGCACAGACACCCAGGATTCCCTCCCCACCCACCCCTGCTCCACCCAAAGGTGGTCGGTCAGGGAAGGAGCTGCACCCCCTTCTCACTAGCGACTCTTCTTCGGCTTGGTGCAAGACGGAGTCGGGCTCTAGGCGGAGCTCCCGTCTGCCCGCCACCTTGGAGCCCCAGCTCTGCAAAAGCCTTGGGAAAGTAACCAAAGAGGAATGGGAGGCACAAGTGGATCAACTCCGCCAAGGGACAAGCCCCTCATTGCCTTTTCTGTGCAAAGCCTGTGTGTACATTTCTGCAAGTGATGTAAGAACGTGAGCTGCTATGCTCCTAACATCTGACACTTGCTTTGAAATCTACAAGTTGAAACCTTAGGGACTCAACATTTTAGCTAAGTGAGTATAACTGCAAACCCTGATATACATATGAAATATACATGAACCTATATATCACACGCCCATGTGTGTCATTCTGAATATTACTGAATACGTAAGCATCCTAGGAATTCGGGCCTCAAACCGCCAATTTGTGCACAGTGACACCATACTGCACGATCAGGGGACAAGTCCTGACAGGCTCAGGGCACTGTCCCGCCTGCATCTGGTTTCCAAAGCCAGGCGTGAGCTCCTCACACGTGGCTCGTCTTCTGGGTCGAGGCACGGTCCGCTGGCAGCGTGAACTTGACAGCGCTGTCCTTCTCCCAGCCCCTCCGGATCTTGGAGAGTCTGCGGCTTAAGCAGGGCAGGAAGAACAGGACCTTGGCCAGGATGATGACGCAGGGCACCAGCAGCGTGAGTGTGAAGGTGGGAGGCAGGTAGAACTTGTAGCGGCTCTCCTCGAAGGCGCGGGTCCAGCCATAGGTGAGCGTGTGCAGGGTGGTCAGCACCAGGGCCACAAAACCTAGAGTGGACTGCAGAAGAAAGAAGGCCGGAGTGAGGGCCAGGGGATGACAGACACAGTGATTCCACCACTGGGTCAGTGCCTGCCCGCAGAGGGGAAGGCAGGAGCGTGACTTTAGCAGTCAGGGCTCCGGGTTCAAATCCCTGCCCTATCACTCACAGTCTGCATGATCTTATCATTACCTAAACTCCCCGAGCCTCAGTTTCCCCAACAGAAAAACAGGAATAATGTTTCTACCCTTAAGGTATATAAAGATTGACTGATTCACGAGGACTCAATAAAATTACTGTTATTCATACCTTTGGTCGCTGAGAGTGGACTTCCTTTTATTTTATTTGACTTTAAATAATTGTTTGTTGTTCAGTTACAGCTGACATACGAAATTATATTGGCCTCAGGTGTACAACCCAGTGACTAGTCACGACACAACCCACTAAGTGGCCGCCCAGATAAACCCAATACCCACCTGGCACTCTACATAACTATTGCAATAGTATTCACCACCTCACCTGTGCTGTGCATCCCCATGACCATGCTCTAGCTGCCAATTTGTACTTCCTGATCCCTTCACCTCTTTCACCCAGCCCCCCCCCCCCCCGCAGGACCCCTCCCATTTTGCCAGAGGACTTTAGATGCTCAAAGAAGTTTAAAAATATTTTAGCAGTTTTGTGCATGTTTTAGTGTATATTAGAGTAAACAACTGCCTACCAGCACACCAAAGTCTTCATTTCACAGATAATGTTTGGCCTAAGGCCAGGTAAAAAAGGGAATCGATTTTAAGTTGATTTAAAGGTAGACGAAAAGTAAAAAATATACTTGGCACTTGGACTTGGCATCAGCAGTGGCTCACTGGGGCCTGGAGGCCGGGCGACCTGACACTGTGTGTAAAGCCCAGGACACCACACAGAAGCTCTTTGTGGGGGCTGGTCCCTCACCTCCTGCCCACACACTGAGTCACGAATACCAGGAGGAACTCACTCTGCTGCGGGAAAGGAGCTTAATGACCACGGGGAGATCAAGACCTTTGCCAATCCCAACCAAAACAGCCCAGGCCAGGCTACGAGGGAGCGCCCCACCCCTTAAGCCGCACGC
>VMDR010035627.1:0-10710 GCA_007922815.1 Macrotus californicus | reverse complement strand
GTACATCTGTGACTCCTTGTGGTATCAGAGCAGAATCCAGGAAGAAGTCATAGGATTCTAAGACTGGAGTTACTCACAAGTTCATTTAGTCAATTCTACTTCCTAGATCTCCAAATCCATGTGTAGAAAAGTACATCTTCTATCTCCATATTCTCTGCATTTGAGTGACCAATATAGCTATGCCCCTAAATGACCTTTAAGTTTCCTTTAAAAACTAATAGGAGCTACCTGTGATGAATTTCTTAAACCTGTAGCTTGGCAGGCAGTAGTGACATTAGAATAACTTTCTCTTTAATTCCCTTCCATAGATTTTCAGGGAGTTTTTATAATATCATTTGCTCAATTCAATTCTAATGAATATGGATTAATTTTCCACATTATAGCTATTGATCTTTGGCCATTGATCTGAGGAAGGGAGTGCTACTGCTCATAAATCCCTCTATTCTGATTGAGGGTTCCCAGGGGACAGAGATGGGGAGGTGGAAGTAGCAAGAGATGAAAAAGTTAGAAGGGAGGATTAGCTCCAGAAGGGCGAGGCTAGGGGAGTGACTGTGGGGCTGGAGATGGAAAGGTGAAGCCTCTCCTGGCTCTACCCAAGTAGGGCCACCTTAGGCTCTACCCAAATAACCTTATTTACTCCCTTTGCCCACATTCAAGGTTTCCCATTTCCAGAGCCTTTGCTTATGCTGTGCTTTCTGCCTATAATGCACTTCCTTCTTTCTCCCCTACCTGCTCAAATTCTACCTACATGTCCATATCCAGATCCAATGCCATATTTTTCATGAAGCTTTTCCTGTTTTTTTTTTTTTTCTCCACTTACTGCTAGTTGGGATTTCCCAGTCTTTTATATTCCCATATTACTTTATCCCTTAGGGAACTTAACACTTTGTTATATATACTTAATTTCTAGACTGTAAACCCCATGAAGGCAGGCACACCATCTGTTCCATTTACTACTGTGAGCCCAGCATCTAGCACAGCGTAGACTCATTTAAATAGTTGTTGAATGGATGAGAAGTTTGGGATCACAGGCGTTAGGCAGGGGGCTTGTTTAAAAACCCTTCTGCTCTTGGTGGTTCTTATATAAGGGAGCCCTTAAGCTATATCTATGTTCTCCCCATAACTAGCCTTTTATTTTTCAGTTCCATCATTCATAGTTTTATAATAGAATGGAATAGATTACATACAAAGTTATTGTCTTAGTTCATTCAGGCTACAATAACAGAATGCCATACACTGGGTGGCTTAGAAGCAACAGAAATACATTTCTCACTGAGGGAGACTGGAATTCCAAGATCAGGGTGCCAGCAAGTTCGTGTTTTAGAGAAGACCCTCTTCTGGGTTGTACACTGCCAACCTCTCTCCATCCCCACATGGTAGAAAGGGCAAGGGAGCTCTGTTGGGGCTTTTTTTTATGAGGGCACTTATCCTATTGCTGAGGGCTCCACCTTCATAACCTAGTCACCTTCCAAAGAACCCACCTCCCAATACCATCATCTTGAGGGGTAGGATTTCAACATGTGAATTTGGAGGGGGAATACATTCAGCACATAGCAGTTTTTATGAGACTTCTTGTTACCATTAGTTCACAGTATCAAGTTGCCAATTAAGTTATTCTCAAATGAGTACAGTTTTTTGCTAAAAAAGAGGTATTGAGTAGTCACTTAGCTCTGTAGTTATTGTATGAATTGCCTTCACATATTTATGCAAAATATCCTATTCTCACTGAAGCTCATCTCTCATTTCTCCTTTTAGTAACTTCTATTTTCTACCAATTTCTCTCCTCCAGACTCTTGTCTCATCAGCTTCTACTTTCTGCTTTCTCATTCTTCTACCTCCTTGGCCAACCCTTCCCTATCCTCTGTTAACCTACAGAGTACAATGGCAGTAGTGGTGCTAGTGATGATGAGGGTGGAGGATGCCTCCTCTGGGGGACTGAAAGATACAAGCCTTGCTTTCAGAGGAGAGCTGGCAGGGCAGGAGGGGAAAGAAGAGCTCTCTGTAGATCTCGGGATATCTGTTCCTCAGCAAGAATGTTAAGACGGAGAGGAGAAATTTTGGTCTAGAAGAACATTCCAATATGGCTTCTAGATGTAGCTCCTGAAATACTGCTGTTTCCATATCATTCCTCAGCTTAAAATCTTTCCAAGTCTATCATCTCCATAGTATAAAGTAAAAAATTCTATGCCATCCATTCAGTCTGGCCTAACCTGTCTCCAGATCCATCCCCCATTACTCACCTCTAGTCCTAGAGATGGTCTTGTCATGATTCCTAGAATATGCAGGTAACATACAGAAACACAAAGCACATGATGAATGGGGAGCTGCAGGCAGTTCTGATGTTGCTGGAACATAATAATGTGTGGGGGAGGTAAGATTCAGGGGTTGGGCTTCCAGCTATTGTGTGCCACCTCGTTGGAGAGATTCCCATTCAGAGGTGTCTCAGTCAGGGTCTGCTCAGGAGACAGAAGCCATACAAGGTATTTTGAACATTTTAAACATAAAAAATTATCATAAAGAACTGTAAACTGGCCTGGAAAAATTGCTCACTAACTGAAAAGGCAAAAGGGAAACTAGGTTATCATGGAAGTAGCAACAGCAGGAAGCAGCTACCATCCTAGAACTGGGGGAACAAAGGGAAGAGGTTGGAGTTATTAAAAGCTAGAACCTTGAAAGAGGGGGTCTACAGAGCTGAAAGTGAAACCTCTGAGGAAAGAAAACTGCTGGGCTGGGATTGGTGTCACTGAGTTTGGAGAAATCCTGTGGGGTTGACACTCAGTCCTTCTCAGGAGAGGGGTCTAGGCAGCTGGAATTGGTGTTTCTGAAGGGGCACAGTGTGCCTGCATTGGAAAAATTTCAGATAGTATTCAGCTGCAGGCTTGAAACAAATTGCTATGGCTGGGTGAATGAGTCTGGAAACAGGAAGTCAGAAACAGGAAGCAGGCAGGCATCCACAGGAAGGACCAAGGTCTTTTTTCCTCCTCTAGCCCGCTGTCTTCCTCCAAGAGCTCCAACTGACAGAGTTGGGAAGGGAGCGGGTGGCACAGTATATCCCCAGGATCACAAAGCAGAATTTAGAAAGATGACTTCAAGCTGGAAAGACAATTGTTTGGCTGTTCCAGGTACTTCTTTGGATACTCACCATTCATTCTCTCCTTCCCACACAGATTGGAACTTCCTGCAACCATTAAAAAATGGTTGTATCACCCAATGAGATGCAACCATCTTTTGTAAAAAGGCATTCTCATTCTCTCCTCAAGACGAGGAGATGCAAAGTGTCAATAGTCATTTTATCCACCTCTGGGAGACAGTCACACTACTCATTACCAGGCCATGTTGACTATTCCTCTAAAAGGAGAGTTTTGTCATCTGTTCATTTTCTTTCTTTAAGAGTAAATTGCAGTGTTACTGAAACTGAGAACAGGCTGACAGTGACCAGAGGGGAGGGGACTATAGGGAAAAGGGTGAAGGGTTTGCAGGAACAATTATAAAGGGCACACGGGCAATAACAAGGGGGGTTGGAAACAGGGGAGGGAGGTGGGGAGGGCTGGGGTGGTGGGGAGGGGTGGGGGGAGAAGGCAGAAAACTGTATTTGAACAACAATAAAAAAATGTTTAAAATAAAAGAAAGTAAATTGCAGTGTTAATGTCCAAAAACTTCTATGACATAACAAGGGAAGGATAACAGAAAATAAAATAATATACACACAGAAGGAAAGAAAGAAGAAAATATGCATAATAGCTACAGTCCTTGTTTGTGTAACTAGTCATAATATATATATATATATGTATGTATTATATATATACAAATATATAAGAAGATCATATGTAAGTATGTCTATATATAAACTACCGATTTCATGGCTTTGTGTTTTTATTGTCCTCATCCAGAATATCATCTGGTCAGTGTTTCTTACCTGGTGGAGTGATAGAGTGACCTAAATCTTCATTCCTTAGAGAGTACTATGATTTTCCATTAATGTTTACTATTGGACACAGAAATAGTGAAGGATGCCCCCAAGAATCCCTTAGGCTCCAGACACAGTCATCGCTACAATTAAATGTCCTGTTAATCACTCCAACTAGTAGAATAATCCCCCCTCCCTCTTTTACTGCCTATTGCTTCAGTGGCCCACGGATCCCAAAATAGCCAGAGGGGAAGTCTTAACTTCTGATTCACTGGAAGCACTAGCAAAGCTTAAATTTGTAGTAAGAGGCAGCAAAGATTCTGTGAGTTTCTAGGTGTCATGGTAAGAGGAGCCATTCCTATTTCCAGCCTTTGACTATAAGATATCTGTATCATACTCATGGAAGAAATAGCACCATTACATCAGAGGGCTGTCTCCTACCTGGAACCATGGCTGAGATCCTGTGTCTCATTCCGCCATTCATTTGGGCCAGTTGTTTCTGGGTGATGATGTATGTGATAAGAGTGAATTCAATGGACTTGAGCCCATTGTCACACTTCTCTTGCTGAGAAATGAACTCCTTGATTAGAAGCAATGTTGTGAGGAAGACATGATGGGGAAAAAGACTTTTTGTAAGCCCATGGATGAGGGTGCTAGCAAAAACCTTATAAGCAAAGACGGCAAATCCAAACCCAGCACTGTCTCTATCTCAGTGAGGACAGCTCCCGGCCTCCTTCATGATGGAAGGGGTCCAATGTCATCAAACTACCACGGGTCTCCCAGAAATGGTGCCATAGAGGAGGTGCATGTTGGTCTGTGCTTTTGGGAGGTCAGGCACTCAGCAGGAGTGATAAGCAAGTCAGCCCCGTCGAGGGGAAGTGCATGCTGTCAACCCCATGCACGGCCTACATCTTGCCACCAACGCCACTTTGTACTTTGGGTCATTAAGCCAGCTGGGAAATGGGGGTGGGGCTGGAGAAGAGACTGACATCCAAAGGATGTAGGCATTCTGTGGCACACAAATGTCCTCCTCCCTACATAGGTGGCACAAGGGCCACCCCCAGATGAAAGGTCACTGCATTGGTAAGGAAAGCAATCTGCTAACCTCTGCTGCTAAGACAGTGGTTATTAGTAAAACCAGGTTCCAGCTCAGAGGAGGGGTCTGTCTACCTGGTCTTTCTTGGGACTTGCCTCAGGAGTTTCTGTGGCACTATATGACTGTATAATTAATTTCTTTGGTACTTAGCTCTGGTTGCTTTGTGTTATCCTTTATTTGAAATATATGCTCAGAGACAAGTTTAAATTAATCCTTGAGGGTAGCGACCATGCTGTGTGCATCTTTACATCATCAGAGGCTTGCTCTGCGGCTCTTACTCAGTAAATAGCAGGATGCAGGAGGAAAGTTTGACATTTAAGATGAGAAACCCTGAGTTTGTGGCCTCCTCTTCTGCCTCAGCACACTCCTCATCACACATTTTGCCTGAAAAGCATGCTACTCTTTGTTGTTTATTGCTGCCACACTTTCTTATGCTGAACCCTCCCCATTTTAACGAAAGAGGATGGCTTCTTTCTTATCTGAGTGGAGATACAAGGCCAATAAGTAATTTCTTTCAAAGTAGAGGATAGTAACAATCTCTGAAAAGACTCAAAGCCAGTGGTTAGTAAAGCAAGCTACTGTTCCTTTGTTGGTCCCAAAGTTGTAATTGATATTTATTATCTTCCTCTCCTATCAGTCATTCTAGATTTTCCTACCTTCTGACTGGTCTTGGTAAGAACATGCAGCCTTTCATCTATGACATGTCTAAGGCCGTAATAAACCTTGTTGGACTGTGATTTTTATAATTGCACATTAAATGTTATCTCTGGGCATAAAACCACGAAGTTACATACTTGCGAATGTCCTGGGTATCAGACTCTAACTCTTGATGATAATCAGATTATTATTATGCCATTAAACCTACAGTTTTCCTCACCATTAAAATAACATTTTTCTTTCCCTCTTAGTCCATTGGCATGAGGAACCCCAAAATAGCCAGATGATAGTCACAGCTTTCAGTTCCGTGGAACCCTTACTGTGACCCCTGTCAAAGGTAGTGTGCTCCTGGGAACGAGGATATCTAACCTGGCTGAGTGTAATGGTGTGGAGTTAGGAAGGACATGTTCTATATGTGAGTCACTGGAAGTGATGGTGAGAGTGACCGCCCCTACTTCTACCCGTTTATTCCCATTTCAGTAGATTCTACCTATTGAAGTACAATACCATGTCCATCATTATTTCAACACATATAATGTACCTCAGAGGACAGTACCTCAATCCATAGCATGTTGACACTTACCTGGCATCTTAGCTGGAACCTTAAAGACAAGTTCACTATTTGATTGAAATGGCTTTTTCTGGGTAATAGGGTACCTGGTTAGATCAGTGTATCCTATGATCATAGCCATGAGCCCAGGGGTGCACCTCTTTTGACATAAAATAGGAGCTTTGATCCAAGGCAGTGTTGTATGGGAGACTAGGTTGATAAGTTAGGCATACTATAAGTTTGTGCATAGTAGTTCCAGTGCAAATACTGTAGGCAGGGAATGCAAACTCAAATCAAGAGTATCAGTCTGGTAGAGATATTGATGTCTCCTCCAGGGTGGAAGGTGTCCGATGAAAGAGACGGTCTCCAAGCGGTTGGCTGGTGTCCCTGAGAAATTAATTGTGCCACAGAAAGAGTTCAGGGTAGGTCTCTGCTGCTGGCATGTCAGTCATCAGCAGCAATAGCTAAGTCAATTTTGATGACAGGAAGCCTATGCTTTAAGGCCCATGTGTAATTTCCATCCCTGCTACACTGTCATTTGTTCATGAGATCTTTGCATCATCGTTGTAGGCTAAGGAGATGAGTTGGCTGATTTCACAGGACAAGTCCACCTGGTAATTGAGGCTGCCCCTGCAGTGGCTGACCTCTGCTGAGAATGAGGAGATACAAAGATTCACATGCTTTGTGCCCAGGTCCAGAGAGGGTCTGTTTACCCAGCTCAGGTTTCTTTTCCTCCACTTACAGTAAATGACAAAGCACCATATTTTCTGTCTGCTAATGAGGATATTTACTACTGAGAAAATATCCTTTAGTAGATTTTGAGTAGGGCTTTAATGCAACTGTAATTTTTTTGCTAGTAGTAGCATATTGCACTTTTTACAAGTCAGCCTGAGTTTTTTTGTTTGTTTGTTTTTTTAAATGTTGGTTAGTCACAGGAACTCCTCTACCACATGAGGTAATAGATGTAAATTGGGGATTTGGGGAGAGGCATCAGCGAATAGATGTAGCAGACATGGGAGTCTGGCTCACCTGTTATTTAGTGTCATTTACTTGTATCTTCTGGACCTGCTCTGCTTCAACCCAAAATGTACCATTTGTGTGGTTTGATGGATTGCTGTGAGGCCCACTCAACCTTATAAAACTTGGTGGGTCAGATAGTACCCATACCATAATGGGCAGCTCTGATTACATTGTCCCCTATCTCACATGGGTTCAGTCTCTGCTAGGGTCTAATAGCATGTCAAGGTCTTTCCAACTGGTGCTTGCAAAAGATCCCATAAAAACACCTTTATACACTATGGACAAATTTCTCTGCCTCTGGTCCCTATGGTGTAAGTGGCATAACAACTTGCACCTATAGCCTGGATATGCTGCTGAAGCTGTTCTTGTTGAAAACCCTCAAAGTCACTTGATAATGACTTAAGGCAGTACTTCAAAGTGCAGTTTCAGAGAGAGGCCAAATGTGTGCTTCTCTCTTAATATGAGATACAAGAACTTGCCATTTACCCTAGAAAAAAATTATCAACCTGCCCCAGACCACCAGTATCCTAAAAAGTTCATTACGTGTATAGCAGGATCCTGAATCTTCATGGAATTTATTTGTTGTGCTCATTTTTTTTTTATTACTAGGCCATCTACAGTTGTACTACAGTGTGGTTTGTGGACTAGGGCTGGTTTGTGAACTGTTTGTTACTGTTCTGCAAAGAGATAAAGACAGAAATTGAGAGGTAAGTTTTCAGAAAATTTTACAGAAATTTGACATTGCTGTGGCATCTATGTTCATGATTAGTGGAATTGTCTTATTTAACCAGGTTAGACTAGTGTGGGTGTTATTGAACTCACACAAGCTATGCATATGCCAGATGATATTTTAAAGTTAGCTTGTCAATTGTAATCTCTGTGCATAAGACCGAGAATATATTTTTTTATTAAAATGTCATCTAAATTTAGCCCTGGCTGGTGTGGCTCAGTGGATTGAGTGCCAGCCTGTGAACCAAAGAGTTGCCGGTTTGATTCACAGTCAAGGCACGTGCCTGGGTTGCGGGCCAGGTTCCCAGTTAGGGGCATGCAAAAGGCAATCGCACATTGACGTTTCTCTTTTTCTTTTTCTCTCTCCCTTTTCCTCTAAAAATAAATAAATAAAATCTTTAAAAAGATATCACCTGAGTTTAAGTATACTTTTACAAGACAAAGTACTGGGACTTGCTAATAAAGAACTAAAAATTATTTTGAAAATACAGCACCACTTATTTTATTTTGGAAAAAGGTGAAAAATAAATTCCCAGAGCTTGCTTGAAATGATGTTAAAATCTGGGGAATATTTGGACTTCTGGCCAAGATGGAGGCATAGGTAGATACACTTTGCTCCTCACACAACCAAAAGAACGATAACAAAATTTAAAAACGAAAAACAGCCAGAACTGCCAGGAAATTGTACTGTATGGAAGTCCAACAACCAAGGAGTTAAAAAAGAAACGTTCATCCAGACTGGTAGGAGGAGCAGAGATGGGCAGCTGTGGCAGAAAGGACACACAGCAAGGAAGTGGCTGGAGGATTGGGTGGGCAAGTGGGTGACTGGTGGTCCCACATTTGTGTGTGGATAAACTGGGACGAACAACCAGGGAGTGAGACAGACCATAAAACCCAGGATTCCAAGGTGGGAAAAGAAAGCCTCAAAACCTCTGGCTATAAAACACTGTGGGGGTTGAAGTGGCAGGAGAAACTCCCAGCCTCACAGGAGAATTCATTGGTAGTGCCCACAGAGTCCTAGAATGTACACATATCCACCTACCCAGGAGTCAGCACCAGAAGGGCCCAATTTGCTTGTGGGTACTGAGGAAAGTGATTGAAAGCCAGCTGAGAGCTAAGCAAGTGGCATTGTTCCCTCTCTGGCTCCTCCCTCTCATACAGCACCACAAAGCACCAATGTGGGTTGCCCCACCCTGGTGAATACCTAAGGCTCTGCCTCTTATAACGTAACAGGTGTGCAGAGACAAAGAAATATGGCTCAAATGAAAGAACAGATCAAAACTCCAGAAAAAGAACTAAGCAACGAAGAGATAGCCAACCTATCAGATACAGAGTTCAAAACACTGGTAATCAGGATGCTCACAGAAATGGTTGAATATGGTTGCAAAACAGAGGAAAAAGTGAAGGCTATGCAAAGTGAAATAAAGAAAAATACACAGGGAACCAGCACTGAAGGGAAGGAAACCGGGACTCAAATCAACGATTTGGACCAGAAGGAAGAAATAAACATTCAACCAGAACAGAATGAAGAAACAAGAATTCAAAAAAATGAGGAGAGGCTTAGGAACCTCTGGGACAACTTTAAATGTTCTAACGTCTGAATCATAGGGCTGCCAGAAGGTGAAGAGGAAGAGCCACCAGATAAGTGGCTATATTCCAAATGGAAAACTTATTTGAACAAATAATGAAGGAAAACTTCCCTAATCTGACAAGGGAAATAGATGTCCAGGAAGTCCAGGAAACTCAGAGAGTCCCAAAGAAGTTGGACCCAAGGAAGCACATACCAAGGCACATCATAATTAAATTACCCAAGATTAAAGATAAGGAGAAAAATTTAAAAGCAGCAAGAGGAAAAGAGGCAGTTACCTACAAAGGAATTCCGATAAGACTATCAGCTAACTTCTCAAAAGGAAACCTTGTAGGCAAGAAGGGGCTGGAAAGAAGTATTCCCAGTCATGAAAGGCAAGGACCTACATCCAAGATTACTCTATCCAGCAAAGCTTTCATTTAGAATGGAAGGGTAGATAAAGTGCTTCCCAGAACAGGTCAAGTTAAAGGAGTTCATTATTATATGAAATTATAATGAAATGTTAAAGGGACTTATCTAAGAAAAAGAAATGATAAAAAATATGAACAGTCAAATGACAACAAACTCACAACTATCAATAATTGAACCTAAAACAAAAACAAGCTAAGCAAACAACTAGAATAGAAACAGAATCACAGAAATAGAGATCACATGGAGGGTTATCAGCAGAGGGGGTGGGGGGAGAATGGGAGAAAAGGTATAGGGAATAAGAAGCATAAATGGTAAGTACAAAATAGACAGGAAGAGATTAAGAATAGTATGAGAAGTGGAGAAGCTAAAGAACTTATATGAATGGCTCATGGACATGACCTAAGGGAGGGCAATGCTGGTGGGATGAGGGGTATAGAGGGGAGAGGAATAAAGGGGAGAAAAAATGGGACAACTGTAATAACATAATCAATAAAATATACTTAAAAAATAAAATCAAATCTCTTCTTTCATTCCTGGCCACATGCTGTTATAAGATTGGTTTCTCTACTGTGAGTTTTATCTAATTAAGTTATAGAAAGGGTTTAGATATATTTTTAAAATTTATTTTTCAATTATAGTTGACATACAGTATTACATTAGTTTTAGCTCTACAACGTAGTGATTAGACATTTATATACCTTACTAAGTGATCACCACAGATATATCTCATTTCTTGCAAGCAGGATTACCAT